>WUAP02155853.1:0-10373 GCA_015163945.2 Stichodactyla helianthus
ATTCAACGCAAAGAAGCGAAGTGGGAGTTATCAGTATTATGCGCAGCCGTGGTGCGCAGTGCAAAACTACGGAATTAACTTAAAAAAAACCCTCTAATATAATAATCTAATATATCCAAGGGATAAATTTAGCAACTTTTTTGAAGCTCTAACATATCAACAAATAGCATATCTTTACATCATATGCTGAGCGTACAAAGAAGGGAACAACGTCATTGATATCCTCACAGGATATGGGAAATATCTCACTTGGTTCCCGGATATAGTTTCGTATCATGTTTACGAATGGCTTATTTTCTAGTATCTCACTCGTGTCTTTATAATAAAATATTTTACATATCCACCAGGTATATTCAATCCGTGAGCCTTTGCGACTCCCAACTCGTCCCAGGCCGCTGCTCGTATCTCAAAAGACTAATTACAGGATAGCACATGATTGGAGCATGGATAGATCAATTGGATGGATGGTGAGTAGCCTGGTCGATATCAAAGTCATACTTATCAAAATTAAAAGGAACGTACGCCCAAACAGTTGTGCATTGAATTTTGCTTCACATCTGCGCATGCGTATGGTCAAGCCTTTGAGAGACTGGTACCGAAGCACACTTATTTTGCACTATGAGAACTTAAGATGGAATGGAAACCTGTTCGTGATGAGGTGATTGGACTACTGACTTTCTTTTTTTTTTTTTTTTTTTCCTCGCGTGTTTTCAATTAAATTCATCTTTAAATATTCTTCGACTTAGAGTACAAAACTCGAAATATTTTCGAGATCTTATACCAACTTGATGCATTTAAAACATTTTCATGTTCCTTTTTACTTTAAAAACAGCCTGACATTAGAAATAAACCGAAACGCTTGGTTGCAAGGTTGAAGATTAACACTTATTCATTTTAAGGACGTTCGCGGGCATTGTTTCTGCGCAACCTTTCTGCGCGCGCGCTCGAGCTCTTTAGAATGGGCGAAGAATGCCTGGATTATTTTCTTTTATAACAAATGCGATCAAATTCAGAATGGTGGCCAAATTTTCAAAGTTTGCGGCTCAATATTTGGAAAGAAAGACGACGACCCTCAATTTTTTTCTTCTTTAAATTTATTTATTACCAACATTTATAACATACTTCAAAATGATAAAATTCTCAATGTAGGGGAACGATTTCCATACAATTTAGTTGCACCACGCGGATAAAAAAGGCCTCATATGCTTTGTGCTCGCTTCTTCAAATATGACTTTGTGTCAGAAATGTGAAGGATAATACCGTTCATGTTCCGGTAGCTTTTTGTTGCATTTAGTTTATTTTCAACATTTTTCTCCATATGTTTATGCCGATGCGTTATGTTTCGCTAACGCGCGCGTATTTCCTTTTGCGGGAGCATATTTTGACGGCACATAGCAAAGAAACGAATAAGATGACCCCCATTTTTTTTTTTTTTTTTTTTTTTATTTCATTTTTTGAATAAGTATATAATGTAGTATGTCCGATCAGAAAAAAAAAAATTAAGGAATTCTCAATGCAACTTCATTTGGCCGCGAACCTCCTTAAATTAATATAGTCCTTTCCCGGATTTCACTACTTTTTTATTAGTATAAGAATAACATAGATTAACTGATATCCAATGAAATGAAAACCTTTTATCTAAGTGGTTCATTGTTTTTTACTTAAAAACTATATTTAAGCAATTCATTTTGAAGCTCAATTAAGTTTGTTTGTTATACTTTTAAATTAAAACCTTTTTTAAAGTAGTGATACTTAGTAAACAAGCAAGCAGTATAAACAGAGAAATAAATCTCTACCAGGGAGACAAAACTCTTTACAAACACGAGGATTTATGGATTGAAATGTGTGTTGATGATATTATTTTTTTAATCATTAACTTCGTTTCACTATACAGTGCAGTCCGTGAAGATTAGTCGCCCCAAGAGATCAAGAAATATAACATTTGTTCGCTTTGAGAAGTGTTAAAATAGCGCTAAATAAACAAAAGGAAGAGCTTGAAAAGAGACGAAAAACGTCATCACAAGTGGCTTTTAGGATTTTTTAGGGATTCACACATCGACAGAGATTACAAGTTACTTAGAACTATTTCATAATGTAATGAAATTGAAACGAAAGCAACAAAATGAAGAAAACAACAGTAAATTAGAAGTCATAATTGATATATGATAATATTCTTTACTGTGCAGCGCTCTAGACGAATAAAGTATTTTAATAACGGTAATATCTTCAGTGAACTCTCCTACGGTTCAAGTCAAAAATGGAAAAATAAACCATCTTTATTTTTTACGTCATAGATTTAGCGATGGCATTGAAAAACTTTTTTCGGGAAGTCATTCTTACGTTCGGGATTTCAATACTGTAATCCCAACAAAGGAATTGTTTATAAATGTCAAAATTTTGTGGACTATTTCGCCTGCCTTATTCCAAACTCCTTGAAGTGTTTAAACTTCATGACGCGTTCTCTGTCAGGCCTCTTCCTCCCACAATCTTTTCCTGTCCTTTACTGCAGTATCCCAAGCATTTTTATGCCTTGTTCCTTATTACTTTAAGATTTTTGTTCGTTGGGAAGTCATTTATTAAAATTAAGTTACAAGGTTTTTGAGTAAATAGGATTAGATAGAAGTAAAACATTTATATTGTAAACAAATCGATTTAAATTCTCGAATAACTGATATCTCAAACTTAAGGAACCACCTTTCTTTCTTTCTTTCTTTTTTTTTTTTTTTTTTTTCATTCCCGATATGATGAATTTGGTTTTCTGGGCCCGTTTGAGGAATTTTCGAGTAATAATGTAATTGTGATTTTTCTTATTTCAAACTTAAGGAAACCACCCTTAGGCTAGCTTTCTCACAAAAGTAGCTCATTTTTTCCATTCCATTTCGTAATTATCTTGCCTTCTGGACCCATTAGAAGAATTGTCCCACAACGTTTCACGCAGTCGAACTTTACTCGTGATGTAATTGGTGTTTAAGTTACAAAGGATTGTTTTTCATTGTCACAATGTACCGCCTTGTGAATGTACCGATGTGGCAGAGTCAAAACACTTCCCATAGCTTTTCTTAATGGATCTTAACGATCTATTCCAACGTGTCAGTAAAAATAGATTCTAAAAAAAAACTCTTACGCTTTGTTATCGAGCAAATGATTCTCAAATTTAAAATTCGTAACGGCGATTTCAAGAATTTTATGGAAGGTCCTTATCGTAAAAACAGACTTGCGCGACAAAATTTAGTTCATATGAAACATTTTCGTGTAGTTTTTCTTTCTCGGCGTACACGAAAGTAATTTTCCAAACCTTTTTGGGGGATTACTAAGATCCTTAACGTTTAACAAGCATGTTCTAAAACATCACAATAATAAACGACAGAAGAAGCGTTCACTTCCGCGTCTTTCAAAACAATGGTCTAAGAACTTCATCGGCTTTCTTAACTGTGTCTACGAATTGAATGTCGTGAAGTCGCTTTGTCTTTTCTGTGTCGAAAGTTCGTGTTTGTTCCGAGTTTCTTTTATCAATCGGACGTTTTTTGATGTAGGAATCCTTACTGGCTTCACAATGAACGTTGCTCGCAGACTTTCTAATGAAAACATGTCTCTGGAAAGTCATAATGTTGCAAGTTGCCTCATAAACATTTGAGTCAATACAATTAAAACAACGAATACATAAAATCTACTTTGAAACTTTTTGGTTTGTTTAAACATCCGTTTTTATTCTGCCCTTGATATAGAGTCCTATCCCGTCTTGTTAATTTAAGGCTGTCATTGGATATAAGACCAGAATTCTCTACCCTGAGATGCTCACTCGTCTCTTATCCCTTCTGCAGTAAGCTTCTATCTGGAAGCCGAAGACTTTTCCTCAGGGTTTTTCTTTCATTCTAAGCAAGGGAAGCAGATTAAGTCTTATTTTCTCACTCGAAGTCCGCAGCTATCAATTTAAATTAAGGTAAATTTTTAAGTAATATTTTGAAGAATTCTTAACTTTGAATGACAGAATTTTCTCTAATTAAAATATTCTTTTTCTCCTTTTTCGTTCCTTTCTTCCTTCCTTTCCGTTACTCTCCTTTCTTTTTTCTTACTTTCTTTCTTTCTTCCTTTCTTTCTTTTCTTCCTTTCTTTCTTTCTTTTTTCTCTCTGTTTTTCTTTCTTTTCCCTCGCTTTCTTTTTTTTTAGTTGGGAATAACATTAGAAAATCCATACTTGATAATAATGTCCTAATCAAACGTTTACCGAAGCTTTCTCTTTTAATTCCAAGAAACCGCTATGTTCCACATCAAATAAAAAATCCACAATACTTCCTCAAATTAAGCTCATTAAAGACAACAACAATTGATTCTCCCCGTATGTGTGAATTCTGTTAAGATTATACCAAACTCTGAAATTGCCATCAATGAGATTAATTTATCTCTTGGGCCAGATGTTTTAAGCATCGTAACAATAACAGATTTCATTTAGTGGAAGTTATTAAGCCTCCTATTGTGTCGGGACATTCGATTCTATATACATATCTTAGATTGCTGACAGATTAAACTAAAGCTGTTGGTTTATAAAGATGGGTAATTAGAAGCTTCCAGCAAAAGAGCAAAAATTTGGGCTGACTTAGGTTGTTTAGTTTTGAGACTTCATACTTGGAACGAGTTTGAGCAGGTTGAAGGCTGTAGCACCACACGCAACAATTGAATACTACTGTATCCACGTCCTTCGCAGTAGGTAAATTATCTTTTATTATGATGTAACATTTACAGAATTCTATAAGGGATAGATTGATATACATTATCGGTCTGGATGTCTAAGGATCTGTAGTCAATACATAAGATACACACACTCGCTTGGTTAATTGTCAGGTTGATATGTCTTTCCCATCCGCGTCTTCTCTATAGACAGGGCCTTAACCACCACTAGTACGATTTGTTCGGTTTCAACCTGACCACTTCTAGGAACAAAATGGTTTAATGTCCACTTTCAACCGTATCACTTTTAGAAACAACCAGTTTTAACAATTTTCGCGATTTTGAAAACCTAACCACTTACGAAATTGTGGCTACGGTTCAGATAGACTGTTTGTTTTGTCATGTTGAGTGTGATTGCCAAAGAGGCTTGCTTGCTAAACATATGTACAAATTGATTATGGAATCGAAATTCATCTGAAGCTGTGAAGCGAGCAGATGTGGTTTTTTATGGTTTTTTTCTTTTTTTTTTTTTTTTTTTTTTCGTTTTGTTTTGGTTTTTTGGGGGTTTTTTTTGCCCGTCGTGTTGGATACCGAGGTGAAAACTACAAGTATGCATCTGCTGGTAGGGCATCTGAAGCCAGTCGTTTTGTTATATATCGTAGTATAGGTGAACAAACTCTTTCGTGCGAATGTTTGAGGTAGGAACTTACGAAGGTTCTTACACATCGTGATACCAGCGTAAGTGTAGCCGACTTTAATCTAAGACAGCGTAAGAAACCTTTTGGCCATACTTGTTTCTTGCTGTTTCCTCTTCTTCTTCTTTTCTTTATATTCTTTCTTTCTTTTCTTTAGTTGGCGATGATTTATGATTTATATACAGGAACCAAGAAGCACCTTCAAAAGTGGGGGGCTAGCTTGAAAGGGGGGGGACTAGTTTAGTAAATCCTTACCGCTTGATAGTACAGCATGTATGTCATTCTTGTAAAAAGTGGGGGGGGGGCTATAGTCCTCCCAGCCCTCCCGTCTCCACGGTCTCTGATATAGCGTCTTTTCTATATGCGAATGTGAATTGAGGTTGTTTATGCAATCTACGATCACGAGAGTGTAGTTAGTAATAAGGTGTAAGCACTGAGGGTGGCCGTGGCGCAAGAGTTTCTTTACGTCCTCAGGGGCTCTTTTACGTCCCTCCGATTCAGGTTAAGGAAGAGTGGAGAGACAGAACCGCCATTTTACGTGGTCATCCGAGCCACTTTTCCCGCCAAAATCCATTACCCAGTATCCATAGACAATAATTAAAGAAAAGGGAAACCTTAATATCAGGGATTTAACGTTTCGGTGGTAAGTAAACAAGGGGGAAAGCACGGTCAACCAGACATAGCGGTGCAACACTACAGCAACACTTATCAGTCAACACTAATAATTCAATAATACGAGGCTTCATATATAATAGGGCAATGACTTGTGATTACGTTTACATCATTAGAAATGGAAATTCCGTATCTTTTTCTCCTGGATTCAAGATGGTTTATTCTCATTATTTAATCAGAGAACGCTATCATGAAGTCACGTGACATGTGACGACAGAGTTGGGGTGGGCGGCATTGCCTTTGATCCGGCGTTAACCCTGAGTTTTCTGAACGAAGTGAATTAAGGAAAAAACCGAATCATTTTAGTTGTAATTACGCAAAATGTGGCATCATATGAGGAAATTCACTGTGTCGATTGAATTGATGAACCCTAAAGCCTGGTTCACACTAGCGTTGTAATCGTAATCGTAAGCAACGTACGCAGCAGTAGCGTATTTATCACTGAGTCGTGAGAAAAGACAAGCACTGTTAATGAGCATTACGCTACTGAGTCTGCGTACGTTGCTTACGATTACGATTACGACGCTAGTGTGAACCAGGCTTAACTGGCTACAATCCAACCAGGATCTGTCCGAATACCAGTAGACCGATCCCGCGATCCACATAGATACTGTTGCTACTATGTCGGACAAGCCAAAACGTTTTATCGAGATTGCACTATGAAATAAATGTTGATTACTAAAAAATCATATGCGGTTTAGTTTTATGTTGTGTAACGCGGGAAAACATTGACACAAATAGCCAATAAATGTTTAAATGTCCCTGAAATCGAGAGATTTGTAGTTTTGTTTGTCCGACCCTCCATATTCCTTTGGGGAAAACTTTACGCTCTCATTGTTAGAGCTGGTGTTGGCGGGATCGATCTATTGATATCACAGTGGAGAAAAATTGGGGCAGGACCACTACGGGTGTGAAATCACCATCGTTCTGTGGCCCCACGTCTGGTGGGATACTACAAGGTTAGATGTGGTCAATAAGCATAATATTTTGCTTCTTACGGTTCTTCAACGTAACTATGAGCAATCACATTTGGTGTGTATCTTACGGTTGCAAAACTGGTCACACGTGAACATGTTAAAGTTTTACGGTTGTTTTTATTTCCATATATTGTTATAATTCAAACATTTGGCGATACTTTTCATTAACGAGTTTGGCTATTTGGGTCATCCTTATCCAGGTGTTAAGTAAGCAATTTTCACTTGTGATTAACTCATTTTGCTACCACAATCACTAACGGAATTATTGGTAAAATAATTTTATTTGAATTTTTAAGCAGCATCTAGACGAGCAAGTTTTCCTTGACTAGTACATCCTTGGCAATTTTAAATGATCGTGTAGACAATCAGCAACTTTTTTTTACAATTTTCTTATTGACAAGGTTTATTTCGCTGGTGAAGATGATGAACAAGTTTTACCTTGACAAGTTAAGGTTGTGCTCGCAATGACACTAGATAAAAACGTCTGCGCATGCTCTAATCTGTATGCAAATTAGATAAAAACGTCTTCGTACTATTGTAAAAATATGCAAATTTTACTTTCACACTTGTCTTACAACTGGACTTCACAAAATGCCAAAACTTAAGGTCAGTTCTTAAAACTTAAGCCTAATTCTTATATATGTTCTTTATTTATATGATATCTTGGTCCCACAAAAGTATACCACCGAAATTTTTTGTTTACTCGGAGAAAACGAACATTTCTTTTTACACAGAAACTCTCTTGAATTCTTGGAAACGTGCTAAAATGCACGCATGCGCAGACGTTTTGCTCCAGCGTACCTCGCGATGCCTTTCGATCAGTGACTGAAAACTAAACTCATTAATATTCCTTGCCACATTTTCCTTGTTGTCATCCACACAAGCAAATTTCAGCCTTACAAGCTAATTGGGGACACGACATAAATGAAAAGAAATAACAAAAAATATATAACTAATGTAGATTAAAAGTTAAAAAATATATATGTTAATTAGCTAAAAAGCTATGTAAAACTATAGAAGAATTATTAATCCTATCATATTAAAAATTGAAAAACAATTTTAACTACGAACTACAGAGGAAATAAGCCGTACCACACTCATTGCTAACTAAGTTCGATAAGTCTTTCTGTCTTATTAACTTCTTAAAAATTAGTTTCATTTCTTAAATCCTTAGACAAGCGGCGCCAAAAAAACGGTCCAAGATACTTAATTGAATGCTTTCCATGCGTAACAGTATTAAATCGGGCTAAAATAAAATCAGAATTCCTTAAGTTGTGCTGACTATATGGTGTTGTTTAAACAAATCTGATATGTATGCTCATTTGTTTTGAAGTTCATCACGTACATGTTGGTTGATTTTACAGGGAAAGGAATCAAGAATGATGTTGAAGATGCTTCCATTGTTTCTAGCTTTATGCGGTAAGTTCTGTTTTGGATAAATTCAAATTTTCAGTCTTGATGCGTGACACATTTTGCCTGAAATCCTAAGTATCTTTGGAGAACCGCTAACGTTATTCAAAACAGCCGCGTCAAAATAGGCCAGATTACATAGACCAGATTTCGTATGACTGTGAAAAGTTTGCAGTACGAATACGGTCGTGACACGGTCAAGGCATAGCAAGGCACGGCAAAATTCTAGGGAAAAAAACTCACCACAAAAGTACTTTAAAAAAAAAAAAAAATAGCTGCATACACCTAGGGCAAATTAGAGGCTGTAGTATACGTTAAATGATATGTTCTTAATCTAATTTGATTCTTGTAGTGCCTTCACTGATGGGTAGCCCAGCTCACTCTAAGGTAAGAGAGGTTTTCTAAGGGGACTGGTCATTATTTAGGGGGGAGAGGGGGGGCTGGTGCAAAAGTGGATGTGCCATGTTTGGTTTTTCCTGACCCCACTTTTTGTGATGCACAATTTGTTCTAAGCCTCCCCCCTTCCTATATACATCACCAATGTCTGATGACAATATATTTGCATAAATTTCTATAGCCCCCCTTTTTCCTTGTATACAAATTGTTGACCCCCTCCCCATTTGCATTAACCCAACCCCCTTCTAATAAATGACTGGTCCATAAATTCAGTTTCTTTTAATGATTGTTTAATTGTTGATGATAGTAATTAATAATAGAAGTTCCATCCACTTTATTTATTGGTTGGTTGGTTGATTGTTTTTTTATTTTTATTTATTTCTCTTCTCTCTTCTCTTCTCTTCTCTTCTCTTCTCTTCATACTATGTAAAGCAATCCGGACTAGTGATGCTGAATTCTGGATTCCATGTATTGGATTCCGGATTTCAAGTCTTGGATTCCAGATTCTATATTTCCATCGTTCCGGATTCCGGATTTCCTTACTTGAGGAAAGTTTTTCTACCCCATTCCAGTCATGGATATGAGATAGATCCCTTGATGGTCGTTTTTGCTTCCATTCCAATTGCATCCAATCCCATTTCCCATTTTAGCCATTTAAAGGGAGCGGGCCGTCGGAGGATTTAGAGAAGGAGGATCACAAAGTTTTGCAACGACAGACAATAAGGGGGAACTGTACAAAGTTGGAAATAAATTCGATCGATAAAGAGAGGGGCTCACTAAAAGAAGAGAGGGTCACAGGGTCACGTTGTTGAAGAAATACTCACCGTACACCACCCCACCCCACCCCCCCTTTCCAGCTTGCCGATTGGCCTCTGATGAGCATTTGACAATCTTTTTTACAAAACATTTCAGAATATACCACTGCATCATAGAATGACAAGAAGGGAAATTCAACAGTATTTTGGAGTCGATTCACACTCAGATGGTAAGTTATATAAAGAAAAATGACTATCGTAGCATTAGTATTCTGCTTGTTTGAGATTTCGTGATCAACTCGAGACATTACGTTTTTAAGAAATTACGAATTTATCAAGCTTTAAACTGCAATTCATGGTTCCGACTCATCTTGTCCCACAAACACCCTCATAAACTGCCTGTTTTTACCAAGGTTTCTTGCATTACACGAATGTATTTCTAAAATTTATAGAGACTGTTAAAATTCCAAACAAAATGTACCAACCTGTTTGCAATCAGAACCTCGGGTGGAGAGTTTTCTAGCAGACTTCGTTTGGCTTGTGGAACATAGCAACAGTAACTATATGGATTTTCGGAACCATGAACTGAAAAAGCAAACCAAATACAAATAAGGTGTAAAAAATCTCTTAATCAGAATTCCAGAATTCATAAAACTTTGCAGCAAAGAAAATGATTTCTACGAATTTTGCCAAGAGAAAATTAGGTAAGAGAAGAAATCCCTGGTAGCCCATCATATCAGCCCTTCGTTCTATTTTTAGAACAAGACCTACTTGTGTGATTGGCTGTGGGACCTTGCCTCATAC
>WUAP02155864.1:0-10369 GCA_015163945.2 Stichodactyla helianthus
TCTTGTTCCTGACTATGAATCGGTAGAATCTACATCAAACTTCAGCTTACAGGTAAGCCTCGTTTAATTTTTATATTTTGACTATCCTTTGAAGCTACGGAGTAAACAATTTTTAAAAGTGTGTTGCGGACATGACTCAAAAAACAACCATGATTTTAGTTGTCTTTATAAGATTTAAATTTCCTGTGATTTGAAAGCCTTCTAAGTAACTGCTAACACTGACTAAAGTCAATAGTAATTGAAGTTAATAAATATGAAAAGAGAAAATAGGAATCACTTGTTATCGTGGAGTTATTAAGCAAAATATTGTTGCGACATGACCACAATTTGTTGCGGACATGACATTTTTGGGAACTTTGCAATAATGGCTTTCTTTCATTATAAACTTGGTAATGTTATGCCTGCAAAGTTAAACCAATTGTTTTATACCAAATTTTACTTGAAATTTCCTCTCTTGAGAAAGAAAAAGTAAGTCGATACTAATAAAATTGAATTTATTCTGCCACCATGGAATAGTGTTTATTGTTTTGCACTGCTAACAAAAACATGAAGTAATGGCCAGCTGCATACTATTGAAATGACATGCTCACTGATTGGAGCATGTGCAATTATCATAAGACTGCTGACCATCATTCCTTTCTTTTGAGTACTGTAAGTAAACTTGTGAGTATTTGAGTATATCATACTGATAAATGTCAAAAACAAACACTGAAAGGTCAAAGTTATTCAGAAAGAAGTTAAGGGAAGATTTTGAGAAGTACAATGTTTACAAAGCAAAGGATAAAGAACAGAAAAGACTTGAAGGAAGCAAGAAAAAGCCACTTACACCATCAGGAATAGAACGAGTGAGGCAGATAAATAGAGAAAGAAAGAGAAAAAGCAGAATGAAGAAGAAAGCCCAAAAAGTAAGACTGTAACTCCGAAACTGTACATGCTTATAACACACCTCAAGCACTTGGAAAAGCTGTTGGAAAAGTGAAGTCCTGTCCCCTAAGAGTCCTAGAAAAAGAAAGGCAGTTATTACAAAGCTAGCTTCAACTTCAGGTCTTCTCATTTCCAAACGACAAAAAAGCAATGTTGGGGGCAATAAGAAAATATCAGCAGCCACAAGATCAAAAGTGAATGCTTTCTACATGAAAGATTATGTGTCCCGCCAGGCTCCAGGAAAGAAGGACTTTGTCACTAGTTGGTAAAAAAGAAAAAAGGATCACATCCAGAAGAGGCATTTAATGTTTTCTCTCAAAGAGGCACATGCTCTGTTTAAAAAAGAGCATCCAGAAGAAAAAATTTGTATAAGCAAATTCTGCTCTCTGCGTCCTATTAATGTCCTCATTTCGTCTGAGACCCCTCAAAATGTTTGTCTATGCCAATACCATAAGAATATTCGTCTCATCTGTGACTGCCTTTCTAAAGAGACGGAAAGCTTTCCTAGTTATTCTGGGAGCTTTGTCGACAACTTTGTTTGTAACTGTGGCTCCGAGGACTGCATGCTTGGACAATGCAGCAGCTGTTCTACATACACTTGGCTGGATGCCATTCAGGAAAATTGTGAATCATCTTTGAGTGACCAAGTATTAGAGAGAGTAGAGGTTAAAGTGCCTGGAAAGAAGACTGAGAGCAAGAAAGTAGTGAAGAAGATGAAGAAAGTGTGCAGGGAAGGCACGATAATGGATGTGCTCTCGTCATTAAGATCAAAGATGCCTCATTTCCTTGAACATGTCTTTGTTGAAAGACAGCAGTCTGTCTACTTTGAAGAAAGGAAAGCAAATCTTCAGCAGGGAGAGGCCCTTGTCCAGGTTGATTTTGCTGAGAACTATTTGTGCAAGCATCAAGATGAAATCCAGTCAGCACACTGGAATCAAAACCAGTACACTTGATGAGCAGGAGTGGCAGTTTGTTGTCAACAAGCCAAGTGATCCTCCTCAGCAAGATAATCAATATGACTGTAGGGTGTTTGCTAGCCTTTATGCCAGGTGCCTTGTGACCAACAAAGTCATGTTAGTAGACCAAGCAAGCATCCAAGACTTCAGAAAGCACGATTGCTGAACTACACAAGAGGAGCCTGATCGTCATTTCACCCAAGATCCAAATAGGCCATTACTATGCTGTTGACTATGTCAATGTGTTTTACATCGGTCAAGCACTACAAACTACTGGAAATGATGTAACAAGTTTCAAGTTTTTGCATAGAGTGGGAGCAAAGAAGTTTGACTGGCCAAGGCGGGATGATATTGCCCAAAAGCACTCCTCCTGTGTGTTCTATGGTCCTGTCACTTTATTGGGAAAGAGCCCTTTTGAAATCGATGAACTGGAGGAAATGGAATCCATTTTCAGATATATCACAAAGAAGGCCAATTAAATATGGCTTACATTGCACATTTCATGTGCATCTGTTCAGCTTTCCTGATCTAGAACGTTTTAACTTTGCCTCTTTCGGGTACTTTTATTTACTTTAATATATTTACTGTAATATGTTTTAAGAGTTGATCGTTATACAAATTTGAAATCTAAAAACTAGAGATTCATTTGTAGATATAATTCATTTTTGTATAATTCATGTCAAATACTGGACTACTCTAAAATGCATTATTTTTATATTTCAGTAAGTTCTAGCATTCTTTAACAAATATCATATTTGTGCTAAGGACATTGTAAGTTGTAAGATTTTTTAACTGTCATGTCTGCAACAAAATATCTACTAGTGAATAGACTGCATAGATTATATATGATAACATGTAACAATTAACATTCACTTTGTTTTCATTAAATATGGGCCTATCTTTGTATATCTGGAGGTTTTGTAGAGGATTTTGACTTTTTCAAATTTTGTCATGTCCGCAATGGTCATGTCTGCAACACAATACTTCTTAATAGGTTAACATATTTGAACAAGTTGGGGTGTCAAAATTATCACAATACTAAGCTAAAAGAGCAGCATAAACAAAAAGTGAAATAGCTCAGAATCTATTTAAAAAAATAGGTAATTGTTGGTCTGGTCGTAGACTGGATGTCACGTCCGCAACAAATTTAATGTCTTTATAAGTCAGAGGAAATAAAATTTTTTGAATTTTTGTCTTTTGGCATTGAAAGGCCCATTCTTGTGGGTAGTTCATATCTCAGTATCAGGTTCATAGAATTCAGTTTCTTTGTGTTATAACAATTTAATTACTGGCAGGTAAGAATGGTTCACTGTGCAAAGAAAAACCTGCAAAAAGATAGGCGCGGCACACTCCGGGCGTGGCTATCAACCCAAATTTAAATTCAGATTCTTATAGCACAATGTATTGGCTTTAAGTTAAAGTGGGTTTGACTGTCAGATTTTGAATTTTTAAAAATGACTTTTTTTCATGACTCATGTGGAATAGCCCATATAAAGATTTTGAAATCTTTATATAAAGAATGCTAATGAGGAAGACTTTACCGGGTATAAAGCCTCATGCATGTGACTGATTTGAGGCTTTTGATAGGCTGAAATGCTCATTAATTATTCATGAGTGTTTGAATATTAATTTTTACCTTCCCTTTCGGTGGCTGTTTATATTGAGGCAATTTGTATTTGGTAGCCAGAATATATAATTTTTAGTACTTCTTGTGAAAAGAAAAGGAAAGGAGATATCTTAGCTACCACACTTAACTCGCCTTCATATAAAAAGCCCCTTAGCTGAAAGCCTTGATTACCCTATAAATTTGTGGAAAATAACTTTCAACACATTTTTTAGGCTCCAAAAATTTAACTGATTACTTCATGTAGATATGTCAAAATGTTGCTTGCAGCACTTCATTTTCCATTAGAAATGACTAGTATTAACCTTATTCAATTGAGGATGAGTTCCAATTACAATAAATTCAGTCTTATCATTAAGTTTTAACATATCTGTTGCCATCCAAGGTGTCTATAGCACCTGTTTCACTTGTGGTAGAATCAGGCTTGAAAGATAAACATAACTGTGCATTGTCTGCATATGAGTGTGCATCTGGAAGATGGCCCTTAATGACATCAAAAAGCTTTCTTGCATATATTGTAAATAATAGCGGGCCTAAACAGGGGCCTGTGGAACACCATGTGGCAAAGCAAAATCCTCAAAGTATGTACCATTTTTAAATACCGGTTATTCCAAAACTTACTTCAAATCGAAAGCAGCACTAAGGTCAAGGAGTACAAGGAATGTGACCCTCTGACGGTCCATATTGGATAGTATGTCATTGTGTACTTTAAGTAAGGCCGACTCTGTGCTGTGATATGCTCAATATGCTGACTGGAGCACTGGATATAAATCCGACCATATCATGTGCTTCTGTATTTGATTAAACACAGCTTTCTTGGTCAGTTAAGATACGAACTGAAGATTGCATACAAGCCTCAAGTTGTTAAGTGATGTGTTCTGACTGGATTTCTTAGGTCTGGGAACCACAAGGATGGCCTTCCATTCACCAGGAAAATAACCTAGTGACATAGATGAGTTGATCATTGAGGTAATTACAGGTAGGAGCTCTTTGAGACTACTTACAACCAAGGATGTCGGCATAGGGTCCAGTAGACAGCTTTTCTTGGATGACTTCTGAATATGTTGAAGGAATTAATCTGTAGTAAGAACTTGGAAGCTTTGTAGTTTTTTGTTTAGCTGCAAACACAGGATAATTTACTAATCTATCATGATCTGCATTGAGATCGTTATGAATATTGTTAATCTTACAACAGAAAAATCTGCCAATGTCTTTTGCCAGTACACCATTGTCTTGAAGTCTTTATAGAAATCCTTACATGCCACTGATGTAGGTGACATGATTTTTCAGTCTTTTGATCACCGAGAGTTTATATGATCCAGAACAATTTGTTTCAACAGTTTTTCTTTGAGAGAAGCCAAATCGGTCTTTGAGAATGATTCTCAACCTCAAAGAATTGAATACATGGGTCCATTACAACCATTTCAAAATGGATTCAATCCATACATGTATCCAGTTAATGAAGCATTGCTATATGGGGTCTATAGATCTGAAAGATGCCTACAATTCTATTCTAGTCCCTCCTGATCATCAAAATTATCTCAAATTTGTTTGGAATAACAAAATGTATCAATTCACCTGTCTGGCTCAAGGGCTTGCATGTGTGCCACAACTGTTTACCAAGATAATGAAACCAGTTTTTGCAACCCTTAGGGAGAGGGGACATTTATCTAGATGACTCCTTCCTGGTTGGCTATTCATATGCTGAATGCCTATCAAACATTAATGAAACCCACTTAGCCTACTTAAAGATTTGGGATTTTTTCCAAAAGAAAAGTCAGTCACAGAACCCATCCATATATTGTGACATCTAGTATTTGTTTTGAATTCTATAGATTGTCAGTTTCTGAGGAGAAAATACCTAAGCTGACTCAGATTGCTCAAACAGTGCTAGGCACTCCCAGAGTACAAATTCGATTGGTTGCTAAATTAATTGGACACATTATTGGTGTCTTGCTTCCCTGTAGTAGAATATGCAGAACTATTTTATCATCAGCTAGAAATTGACAAATCTATAGCACCCCAAGCAGAAAAGGTAATTTTGATGATTACATGACATTGTCTGACAGATAGCCAGGTCTGACATCAATTGGTGGATTTCCAATGCTCATATTTCTAAGAAAGCTATTAGTCATAGCAGAGCTCCTGTGCAGGTGAGCGGAGCCCCATATTTTAGAAAAAATGGCAACCTATTGAGTTGATTTTTCATGGCTTGAGTATACTTCTGTCCGTCCGTCTGTCCATCCGTGCCCATCGTGATGCTGATTGGCTGTTTGATCTTTGGCAGTTTTTGCTTTTAAAAACTTTTATCGTATAATATTTACTGTTTAGTATGAATAGAAAACTTTATCCAAGAAAGAATTTGCTGTTTTCAGTACATACCAAGAACAAATGAGCTACAAACCACTGTTTTCAAGGAAAGAGTGTAAGTTTAGCTTGTAATCTACGACTTTTTCAACGCCTGAATTTCTTTGGATATTTTTGATAATTTCAGTAGGTAGAATGCTTGAAAGTTGAACCAAAATACAAAGGGAAACTAAGTCCATTAAATTACAATGTAAATATTCACCATATATTGTTGTTTGGCAAAATGATTATTTAGGAAACTTTTTATGCTCTTGTAATACTGTGTCCATCAAGTCAAAAAATTCTAAAGAAACTTGCAAATGACGATTCTGAGAATAAAACACCTTTCTGACATCTTTCCAAATCAGCCTCTCATGTATATAACTAATTGCTGAAGCTTTAAAGTTGTTTTGAAAAACTTTAAACTAAAAACTAGGAACGCGAAGAAATTTTTAGAGTAGAAAGCGAGCAAGCCTATCTTCAAATCACCAAGCATTTGTCGTTTGAAAACAAAATAAGTACTCAAAAGCTCTTTAACCTATATACAGACACTGCTAAAGGTTTTTAGAAAAACAATTTTTTTATTGTTTTGTTAATTTTGATGTTTTTCTGTGCAAGCAAAAGCTAGCAAAATGGAGAAATCTTGAGATGTTATGAAAGCGAGCGTCAGTCTAAAACTTGAAATCATGGCTAAGAAATTCATCAAAATAAATCTTGAAAAAGTTCAACAAAACAAGGCATTGCATTTTTTTTAGAATCCTAAACCAACATTGCCTTTTTCTGCTACCAGAATTCTTCATGAAAAACAAAAGATATTATTTAAATGCTATAAGCTTATTGCAGATAGCTTTTGAGAGCGGTCATCTGTAAATATCGCCTGAAGCGTGCAGAATGAAAAAATTCGATTTTTCTCAAACTTTGCCAAAATGAAGGTTTCAGTAAGTTATTCATATAAAAAATACTCTTAGCGCTTACAAAAATTTTTTCACAGCATACGGCACCCCTCAAAGTTTTGCGATTTTACGGGCCTTTTTTAGAGGGGTCAAAATAGCCTATCAATAACAGGCTGCCAACCAATTGTTAAAGATCATAAAACCAAGTATGCAATTCACTCACAAACACAAGACATCACTGAACATCACAACAGGTAATTTTTTGATTTTTGATAAAATGTAAATACTTCAGCGATTTTTATTTCTTGGTCTTTTTAATCATTTTTTGAATGTCAAAAAATGCCCAAATTCAGTGGATGAAATCCCTCACTGGTACATGGCCTAGCCCTATAAAACAATGCAATAAGAGATCAATGCTACTACTAAAAGAATCCAAAATAAAATTTTTGGGCACTTTAAATCTCAAAAACTGAAGAATGTTAAACTACAGGCTACTCTAGCTAATTTGCACATTTCTTGTTTACATGAAGATTTCAGTACAAGATTTCAAAAAAATATTTTAACTACAAATCTTAACCAGATCAAAATAAAATTGATACCAATTGAGAAACAATGTAATTAAAGTCTTTTCCTCCAATTTCAAAGGATTTTATAAGATTTTGAATATTTTACAGAATATTTTTGGCATTGGACAGAACGTGGCATTGCAAAGCATCAAAAATCATGAAAATCAAAAAACATATGATTTGTTAGCTTGATGTCTACTGTCTTTGCTGCTAAGTTTCATTTTTATTGGATTAAAACTCTAGAAGTTGTATGAACTCTGCTGTTTTCAGAGGCTTTTGTGCCCAGCATGTTAAGTTCCTTACAGACAATACCATGACAATACCTTTGCAATATGGGAGGTTCGCATTCTAATGTAATAATATGCCTCAGGATATCTGGTTTTGGTGTAAAGAGAGAAAGATCTGGCTTTCTGTTTCACATATACCAGGGATTGAAAATACTTTAGCAGACAATGCTTCACGAAAGTTCAATGACAACACAGAATGGAAACTTGATATGACAATATTTTCTAAGATAACATATTTTTGGGTTACCCACTATATGACACATTTGCCTCCAGATTAAATTATCAGATCTTACCTTGTCTCATGGAGGCCTGAGCCTTAAGCTACTGCAATAGATGCACTTACTTTAAATTGGTCTACTTATTATTCACTCATTTATGCCTTTCCTCCATTTAGTGTTATGCTGTTGGTATTACAGAAGATTCAAATGGAGTAGGTAGAGGCCATTATGGTGGTCCCACATTGGTCAACACAGGCTTGGTATTCACACTTAACCCAAATGCTAATAGCGGAGCTGCTACTATTGCCACAGAGAAACAATATTCTACAGCTATCATCTCATCCAGACAAGTACTACCCAATGAGGAAAAATCTCAAGCTGATAGCCTGTGGATTATCAGGTCAGCCCTGGAAAATAAGGGAGTTTCACAGCCAGCTCAGGAACTCATCCTTAGCTCCTGGAGAGGGGGTACCCAAAAGCAATACCAAACCTACTGGAACAAGTGCCAATGCTTTGCTTGTGAACAATGTGTCAATCTATTTCAACCACCTGTTAACAAAGACTTAGACTTTCTCCAACAGCTGTATGCATCAGGTTTGGGTTATTCTGGCATCAACACTGCCAGGTCTGCTCTTTCATTGATCATAACCTTGGAAGGTAATGTAACAATAGGGAAACATCCCTTTGTACAAATGGAAACTAGCAAGTAAAGTAGTATAGGCTGCGTTGGTGTGTAAATTGTGATCGTAAATCTAAAGAGATGTAATTGTGATTGTAAGTCTAAAGAGATGCGCCTCATTCATTCATTGGGTACTCAACAGCCCATATGGTATGAATGAGCGGTTTTCTTTCTCTTAAAACTATTGGTTCTTTTCTTCTCTCACTTTCTGATTGGTTAATTAACTTTCCCGCCTCTATTTATACCTACTCTTGCCCATACTTTACTCTTTTACTCTGACAAAGGGCAAAAGCTCGAAACGTCAGTAAAGTTAAGTATAATTCTCTTTTTT
The DNA here is from genome assembly GCA_015163945.2 of Stichodactyla helianthus. Lineage (NCBI taxonomy): Eukaryota > Metazoa > Cnidaria > Anthozoa > Actiniaria > Stichodactylidae > Stichodactyla > Stichodactyla helianthus. The sequence goes on from WUAP02155864.1 coordinate 8,825, forward strand.
CACAGTGTTACAGATTTCCTTTTATTGGCCTTTGTACAAAGACTTGTTAAAGGAGGGTTCCAATGCAGACCGTCATTACCACAATATCAGAACACCTGGGACACAAATGTCGTATTACACTAATTGAAAACACTGCCTAATCTTCAGGTCAGATAACACTATCTTATCTTACATACAAACTGGTATAACGGTATGTGCATTAGTTACTGGTCAGCGATTTCAGTCATTGCATCCTATGAACTTGGACAATATGATTCAGAATCAGTCCTCTTATTGTTTTGTTATTGACAATTTAGTTAAACAATCTGCTCCTTTTAGTTAAACAATCTGCAAAACCCATTCTTGTTATTCCAAAATTTGGTGAAGATCATAGTTTATGTGTGTTCACAATTCTTGAAGAATACATCAAACATACACAACCACTGAGAAATCATGAAACAGTCAGCTATTTATCAGCACTATTAAACCATATAATAAGGTGTCAAAAGATACCATTGGATGATGGATCAAGATTGTCATGAAGAGGTCTGGTGTTGACACATCAATTATATACACCTATTTCAAAAATAGTTGTTGCAGCTGAACGCAACAGTCAACACTCCAAGACTGCAAAGGATTTCAGTAATCTTTTTCAAAATTAATGGAAACTAGCGAGTAAACTAGTATAGGCTGTGTAATGAATACAATAACCAATAAAAGGAAATCTGTAACACCGTGAAGAAAAGAAGAAAAATATACTTAACTTTACTGATGTTTCGAGCTTTCGCCCTTCGAGGAGTAAAAAGTGACGAAGGGCGAAAGCTCGAAATGTCAGTAAAGTTAAGTATATTTTTCTTCTTTTCTTCACGGTGTTACAGATTTCCTTTTATTGGTTGTTATATTATTTTTCAAAATTAATTCATCTAAACATATTTTGGTTGCATGCATTTGTGACATATATTTCTGGCAAGCTACAGTGGTAATTCAGGTGTTAAACCATATATTTTGGAAAATACCAGTAATGAAAAGATGATTTATGAGAAAAATTAACGAAATTCCTTGCGGCCTTGAAGTGTAGACTGTTGCTTTGGCTGCGACAACAATTTTTGAAATAGGTGTATAAGGCTCACAGCACACTTGCTGCTTCTATTAGTAAAGCTAGTCAATGTAGGTTTTTTTTGTACTCATATCAAAAATTATGAGGGCTGCCAGTTGAGCTTCAGATTCTACATTTCATAGATTTTACAACAAGCAAGTTGATCAAGTTAATGCAGACCAGTTTGGTCAGGCCATGCTACCACCACTGTATAATATTTTTGAACAAAAGTTATGCGGTCATACACTTAGTCTTGTTAGAAATTGCCCTTGTTCCCCAAGGCTTTAAAATCTCATGGATTCTCTGTGGTGGGGGACTGATAGAATTATGAAATTAAGGAGGCTTGAAATGGTTTTTGAAATGGCATACACTAACAAAAATGGCCTTGAAAAGTTTTATCTGGGTAATGTATGACAGAAAGTAGACCCAAAAGACCAAAGACCATAAAATAAAGATTAGAATGAAATTGA
>WUAP02155886.1:0-10367 GCA_015163945.2 Stichodactyla helianthus
ATCCCCTACATTTCCCCTACTAATCCCCACCTTGTCCCGGGGTGGGGGGGTCGGGGTTTACATTGACTCATGCATAATGATTATCGATGAAATATTCTTCATGCGAAAAACTGATATTTTCACGGGAAAATACCACGTCATTTTCACGGGAAAATGAAACCACCATGGTTTGTACGTTTTACAGCTATTTAAAAGCAATAAGATTTGTTCATCGATAATTATATAATAAACAGAATATTACGTAGGCACTTTAAGATACGGATCACGAGTGAGCGCATCTACTGCAGGGTCTAAGTTCAAAACTGAACAATCAAGCACACAGCTTCCTTCAAATAACAAGGGAGGGGAGATACAAACTTGCTATATTACAACGTTTTCTACGTTTCCACGTTTTCTTACCATCGTATGCTACTCCCCAAGTATACAGTATCTAGTATATCACCTCTCCCACCCGACGGATAAGATCTTACCGTAGGACTCGCCCCAAGGGGCTTTGGACTTCTTTCGATGTTGTGATACATTTTGATTCTTTGATGTCAAATACACTGCTCTGCATGTTTATCTTTCTTCTTTCGCTTTTTGCTTTTCTGATAGCATGGCTAATAGTCAAACGATTAATACTTGATAAAGCACAAGTTTCGGACGTCAGTAGAAGGTATGTTCTTGTCACTGGCTGTGGCTCAGGGTTTGGCAAACTTGTAGTACAGTGTCTGGATCATCGTGGTTTTCATGTGTTTGCGACGTGTAGAACAGAATCAAGCGAACAAGAAATGCGAATGATTTGTAGTGACAGAGTAAAGACTTATCGTATGGATGTGACTTCAAGACAAGATTTAGAGCGTGTTTATCAACAGGTACATGACCAAATACCTTCCGATCAAGGTAAATTACAAGTATGTTTAATAATCAACACTGTTTATTCCGCTCGAGTGAACGATTAATTCCGCGTCAAAACAGATAGCAACGTAACGCGCTTGAACACCGAAGTCAAAATGCCTCGTACTTCAAACTTCTTTCCTGATCTTAATTTAATAAATCAAAAAAACAACTTTCGTTTTGCTTAATATTGGCGTTGCATCGAAAGTGAATCCCACTGGTATCAGACGCGTCATCTCGCACAGTTACACGAAAACAGGTAGTGATAAGTGCCTTGTTCGTTAAAATAGGACGACAACATGTATAACCATTACAATCGATCATAAACACCTCCATTGCTAAGAGACTGTTAATTTTTTATCGGAAACGGGGGGGGGGGGGCTGGCTGGTGGTTTTTGGAATTTTTGCTAAACATTTTGTGTAGCCCCCCTTTTATTCCGTAAAATTTTCACTTGCCCCCTCATTTGGTACTTGTTTTGCGTGACCCCCCTCCCGATAAAAAGTGAACAGCCCTAAAGCAGAGTGACCAACTATCTTTTTGTAACAATGCAAAGGATTATGGGGTCTTGTTAATAATGCGGGGATCCTGAACGTTGGTCCTATTGACTGGCAACCACTGGACACCTTCAAACGTACTGCAGACGTTAATCTATGGGGATTGATTGACGTAACCAAGACTTTCCTACCGCTTATCAAGAAAGCCAAGGGACGTGTTGTAAACATGGCGAGTACATTAGGTAAATAAAAGCACTTTTTACAGCAGACAACCTTGGGTTTGTGTAAAGTGTCTACGCATCAGGCTTCGTGAAAACAGAATAAAAGTAAAAGCCAGCTCATGAACTGTCGTTTCAGGTAGAATAGCACTGCCATATATGGCATCATACGCCATATCCAAGTATGGTGTAGACGCCTTTACAGACGCGTTAAGGCGGGAAATGAAGCCATGGGAGGTCCAAGTGATTAGCATAGAGGCTGGTGGCCACAAAACCAAATTGGTGAACGGTAAACATCTAGAAAAACAATGGAAAGATCTCTGGGAAGAGTTGGATGAAAACAAGAAAAAAGATTACGCTATCGAATGTGGATACCAAGGTGGGTCAGCAACAATCTGTTTACGGCCAATATATCTAAAATTAAAGGCAGGAACGGAGGCGCCGGGGGGGGTAGAGGTTATAGCCCCCTCCCCCCCCAACTGTTTGCCCAAGGACAAGGGCTTTAGAAGTCTTTGGAAGAAATACGTAAAAAATAAACTAAGTAGTAGACAGACTAGCTGTTTTGCTTCAAAGCTGCGACGTGCAGTAGTCCCGTACCGTTCGGAAGCCTCTCGATGATTGGCTACCGCTTCCCTTCCTGTAGCGGAAGGTAGCGACGCACGCCATTGGTCCTATTCGTGCTTTTTAAAGGCTTCCGATCGGTGCTGGTTTGCTCGCGACGTGCTGATGAGGCCCAATAGAGCAGATTTCGTATGACTGTGAAAAAGTCGCAGCACGGTCAGTGCCGTAAGCGTGCCTTGCCGCGACCGTGATTTTTTCTAGAATTCTAAAGTTCCTTGCCGTGCCTTGACCGTGTCCACGCCGTGTTCGTGCCGCAACTTTTTCACTGTCATACAAAATCTGCTCTAAGGCCGAAATAGCTATCCACGTCTGCTTTTTGATTTGCTGAGTGTTGGCTCCGTCGTGTTGTTATCGTTCTAAGTTTTTCACGTAGTTACAGCCATTCATTTTTATAGTCTAATTCACGTCAAGTATTGTGGCTGAAGATCTTTTACAGATCCTACATCTGCGGCATTATCGTACATGGTCCATTCATTTTTATTTTATTTACCATATAAATGCTATGCAATTGTAGATCAATCATAATATGGTTATCAGAAAATTTGCGTTTTATCCCCACCCCCCACCCCTCGGTCTAAAATTACGCTCCAACGTCACCAGGGGCAGAAGCTATATTACTGCTTCCAATTATTAAATACGGTTTTCAGTTCTTTCTATTATTTTTTAGCACCTAAACGTGTACCTGCTTAACTAAACTGGTTTTACCAAACACATAGTGTATTTTTTCACGAAATTCATGACGCCTCTAAAAAGGTATTTCAGTCCTATATAGTCTTATTACCAAAGCCAAGAAAAATGTCACTGATTCACCTTTTACATTCTACAACATTTGTATTACAGGTGCTAAGGAAATGCTAAGGTTTGATTCAGTAATGTCTCCTAATCTTAATGCTGTTGTTGATGCCATGGTAATATCATTAACTGCCAGGACCCCAAGTTCTCGTTATGTCATTGGTCTGGATGCCAACGTGATCTTATGGTTGGTATGTTTGCCAACAAGGTTTGTGGACTGGATGTTAAGTTTGGTAATCAGGCCATTAAAACCACGAGAGTAACTAGATGTAGCTATTGTTCTGTTCGAACTGGCGTACTTTTGTATTTTACGATAAATATATCATGACAACGCATGATTTCTCCGACCTGCATTTGCGCTACAAGTCAAGCAGTTCGCTAGTTTGTTTATAATAAAATTCTGATATACGATGTATACCACGTGACGTCATTGTATAATTATTTTGCATTATTTTCCTAATAAAAGTGCCGTGTCTTTAATCAAATTTTGGTGGTGTCAATCAAAATTAGTCTCACCATGGATATATGGATCTTAAAATGTCCTTTTAAGATCCATGGTCTCACATAACTTGATACGTACTCTTGTTGTGATTGTACCTTGAAAGTACAGCATACTTCGGATTGGCTAAAAGTGCAAAAAGAGTTGTTTCAATTGCAATTGCCCTGAAATTTATTAGGCAAGGGAACGTTCACCAGAGCAATGGAAAAGGTAGCATTGAAAACACGCAAAAACAGCCTAACGTTTCTGTGGTATCTGTAACCGCATCTTTCATGGCGTTCACAACTTTAAAAAGGTCATTCATGGAAATATGGCAGGATGATTTTGAGAAGGATTCAAAGATTGGAGGAACGAGGATCGTAATTAGAACTGAATAAATTAATGAAGCAATTCTGCACCTTGAATGATGACCATCACGTATGTGCTTGACAAACATGTATGGCCGATTCACTGACCAGACTCCGAGGGAAGAGAACACTCACCGCCCGGCTGTGTCTACGAACGCAGAAACGTGTTTCCAAATGTTCCGAGAAGTCCAAGTGAGGCTGAAGCTGTTTCCGGCAGACGGCGGTGGCCACTAAAACTGTCAAGTACTGTTTAGATTGCGAAGGTATGTGAATATAGACCCTTCTAATAAATCCCACAACTCTAGGTTTTCCGCACTTGACGTCAAATTTATTCTTGCAATTGCATTCACATTGTACAAAATTCCAAAGAATATATTTGACTTAAAGTGCGGAAAACAAAGAGTTGTGGGATTTATTAGAAGGGTCTATAGATAATATATCGTTGAGCCCGGCGCAGCTGCAAAAGGAACTGAGGCATAGCGCTAACCATATACAGAACTCTGTCGTACGAAATGGGAAGAAAAAGATTTTGCAAACTGGCTACGTCACTCATACAAAACAACCATCAAACAAAAAGCCATGCGAAATCTCCAGTCAAACATTTCATTTGTTCTCGGTGTTGACTCAAATCTTCGACCTCAGAATTAACCTCATCATCTTCTGACAACTACTGTTCTTATCGTGAGACAATAGCGCTTTCGAGGACGCATAACCCCTTTCTAAAAAATGCAATTTGATTGCTTTGTAAACCGGCTTGACCATGAAGTGTGAATGTTTCCCGTTGTGGAGGCGTTACTCTCTTTCGCCTTTCCGTATGGGCACCATATCCTGAGCCATCGTGTATGGGCATTGTTTTTTATTAGATTAGCTCGATAACACACTGCAAATATTTAAACAAAACAGAGACAGAAATCATTTCCTATTTTAGCGACAAAATTTGATTGAAATCGTAAACTAGTTATATTCGTAGCTAATTATACGTGGAATAAAATGTCCAGGACGTTTTGATTGCGTTGTTCTTGGTGTATTCATTTACGGTGGCCCTCGTAACCTGCTCGAGCCAAATCTGTCCCAATCTCACGCCCCACTGTGGATGTTCTTAATTTGTCATCTCGTTTTACTACAAGACGCTTAATATGGACACTGATTGGTCAACAAACTGACCCGCCTTGACTCTATGTCACTCATATCCATGACATAACGATGACTAGAGACAGCAAACGGCTTGTTCATCTGGTACGCAAACGAGCAGTGACTATTCGATCGCCAAACAATGCAGACCACGCAGAACGGCTTAGGTTTATTTCGTGTATTCAAGCCAACGATTCTTTTCCAAGCGCCTTCTTTGCCTTCGATTCAACAGATTCTGCTACAGCCAGAGTTCGCTAGTACAGCAGCTTTATGGAATCAGGGTTTAGGACCCTTGAGTTACCCGAACCTATCAGTGGCACCTCCTCCTACATCGTCCCATGTGCCGCACATCGGTTTTCATGAAGTTCAGAATACGTGCGTCTCTATTTTCGACCAGCATGCCACCAATGAGGGTTATACACAGCATCCAAATCTTGAACAACCAAATAATGCCGCTCAAACCGATCCAATTGCTTCAACGGCTAAACATATGGATAATGACTCAACTACGACCAGTACTTCGAGTACTATGATAGACTGTAAATCTCGCAAGAAGAGGTATCCATGTCCTTTATGTGATGTACGATGCAGTAATAATGGCCAATTACAAGGACATATGCGAATTCATACAGGAGAAAAGCCATATGTTTGCAGCTATGAGGGATGTGATAAGCGTTTTGCACGCAACGAAGAGTTAACGAGACACAAACGTATTCATACTGGGTTTCGACCGCATCAGTGCGAGACATGCCACAAGGCATTTGGTCGCAAAGATCATTTGAACAAGCACCAAAAGACTCATTTACAAGACGCTGAGAAAAAGGTTTTCATTTGCCCTGTTACGGGATGTAAACAGAGGTACAGCCGATCGGACGCTCTCAGTAGACACCAGTTGACTGTCCATGCCATTACTAAACCTTTATCGTCGCGAACACGACGAACTTTAAAGCAGACAAGTACAAAGACGCTGTAATTATAAATTTGTAACGCAAGATTTCAGTTTAATTATACCAATTATTCGATTTTATCGTAATGATCATCAGAATCATGATAATTGACAAATTATTGCTTAACTCCGTAAGCGACGAACCGACGAAAAAACACTGGAGTAGTAAAAATGTAGTGGATTTTTGGGGCGTGAGATGTTTAGACAAGTATTGATGAATGGTCTTGTAACTTCTCTTGGCTATTTTTAATCACAACTCTCTTATGACCTTTTCGATTGTTTCTCATATCATTCATTCAAGGTCAGCTATAATTTTGAAAAGACTTGCGAAGACATGAACTTATTCAAAATGGCGTTTCCTTATCTCTAACAAAATTCCTCTTTTGCTATAATATCTTTTCTTTTCTTTTGAACGGGAAAAGGTTAAATCATGTAAAGTGTGAATACCTTCTCCTTTTGTGGTAAAGCAGTGTAAAAAGTCGTAATGTCTTTAATTTTCCCCCTTTTTTTGCTCGACATTTAAAATTATTAGTTCGGCACATGAGCAGCGTTTTCCGCTCACCATTTGTTTTTAGCTGAACAGAACAATGAACTTCTGTGTTGATTAGTAATCACTGCTAATTAAACGCCTTTGAGCAACACTAGAGAAATTGTTGACATTGCTAAGCCAAGACAAAGGAAGCACATTCAACACAAAGGGCTTTGAGGATTTATAAAGAAATAATGAACATTATCATTAAGTTGCGAAACGTCGGCTGTCGTTACAAGAAATTAAAAGGAAGCAATATTAAAGTTTGCTAATAAAAACTTTGTTAGATTTGAGAAACTATATGTGAAAAATTACTCAATGTAAATGGCCTTCATTGACTTTTAGCTCCTGAAGATTTAGTATTCTGGGGGTAAGGGGTGGTGGTAACGTCTATGTGGTAGAGTAAATGTAATCAAACTGTGCTTCACACGGTCTTTCGCAGTGTGGTTGTCTAAACGCGGTGGTTTTAGTGGAAGTAACAAAAACGTTCACAATGTTTACGGGCCTTTGTATAATAAGAAACACATCCGAATCGGCACGCTTATGCCTTTAAAATAACCAGCGGATAAAAGAAATTATAAATAACAATCTTTAAGTTTGATGATGAAGCTCATCGGTCTTGATGACGTCAGAAGACACAGTATACATTTGGTTAGATTACTAGCCTTAGGAACTACAAACAAAAAGCCGGCAGTCTCAGATTCAAATCCTTCCTAGCAAAACAGTACATTGACGTAGGTTGGCGGTGTGGTGACATTATATTTGGTTGGTTCAGTGATTTTCGTGAATATACCGATCTACATTTATGAAACCCTAAAATAACTGTGCGTTTTATGATAGCCAATAAAAGGACATCTGTAACACCGTGAAAAAAGAGAAATATACTTAACTTTGATGAATGTTTAAATACTTTTGATCTCAACACAAGAAATAAACTGAACTGAACAAACGTAACTTTACTGACGTTTCGAGCTTTCGCCCTCCGTCGGAGTAAAAAGCTTTTTCTCCGACGTCAGTAAAGTTAAGTATATTTCTCTTTTTTTCACGGTGTTACAGATTTCCTTTTATTGGTTATTGTATTCATTACACACCGACGCAGCCTATACTAGTTTACTCGCTAGTTTCCATGTGCGTTTTATGTTTTTCTAGTACTATGAGTTTGTTGATACCAAAGGGCCTACCCAGAGCAGGAGTTTTTAGTGGTACTAATGCCTTTCAGGTCATAAAGTCTGCTTGTAGCCAATTTTGTCAACGCAATTTCAATTCCCGAAAGCCTTCTAAAGCCGATTCCTAAAATTTGGATTGTAGCTGATTAGTATCTTGATCTTTTGTGTACGTTTGCCATAGTTAACAATCATTACTTTCTTCTCGTTTCTTCTTCTTTAAAGTTGTATTTCATTGCCCATGTCAATATCCAACTTCTGTTGCCAGTGGTATTTCCATTTCCCAACCGTTGCAAGGCGGACGGCCTCTTCATACTCTTTGACTCGTTTCCAAGTGTACACTTCAGAATCACAACCTGATGCAAGCAGCAAAGCTGTACACTTGAGATAGTTGTTCTTTATAGCATGATGTACCGGTGGCCAACCCTGAGAATCCTGTGCGTTCATATTAGCACCGTGACGAAGGAGAAACTTAACTCCCTTGTAAATCCCACTTGAAGTAATCTGATGCAGAACTGTCATCCCATTCGTATGCACAAAATTCACATTTGCTTTCATTTGTACTAACATGTCGGCACACTCAATATTTTCATTTTCTAACGCGATAGCTAGAGGAGTCCAACCTCTTTTGTCAACAATTTCTGTTGATATTCCATGTTCGACGAGTGTCTGAATCTGAAAAATACTGTTGTTTTTGGCAGCTCTAAGCAGAGCAAAGGCCCCTTCTTCTTTCTGTTGTTCTATCAATAATATGGGAATTTCTTTGTCATTGGTTTTGAGTCCAAAATGATTTATCCATTTCCATGATCTACTGATTCTTCTTGCAATGCTAATTACTGATGATGTTCTCGAATTCGTTTCTCCATGATTTTCACCAGAGTCAGATGTGTTTCCATCGGCTACAGCAGGTTCTATGGATTCCCGATTACATAAACAGGTATTTAGTTCTACCACAGCATTCATAAGTGTTGGTGTTGAAGAAGACACATACCTTCCAAACTTTGTTTCCTTTGGTTGGTCACATAATGGTTCTTTCAAAATTTGTTTAGTATCTTTTGATTCCCTCTTTTTGAGCACTGACTTCTTTGTTTTGATGCTATCAATTTCCGACTTTAATACTAGTTGCTCTGCTTCAAATATGATGTCTCTGGTCCATTTCCGCTCTTCTTCTTCGCTCTCCTGTCTTTTCTTTTCGGTCTTTGAAGATTCTACATCTTTGGCATTCGAATCATTAACCATGCGTTTCATACTTATGCACTCTTTGATCAGTTCACATAATAGTACTCTTCGTTATTGCACAGTTAGTAATCATCCTCTTTCTATTCCTTGTGTATATCTAGAACTTTTTAGGCATCTACGCAGTTTATCTTTCTATGATCTTCTTTGGTTTACACGATGCAGTTCTAAGTGTTGTAATGACCTACAGAATAAGCTGATGGAGCTTTATCGGATGCATCAAGTAAGAAAAGAGATATATGGTGATTTTCAACGCAGTTGTGATGAGCAGCTCGTCTCTTCCAGCTGCACCTTAGTTGATAGACTTTATGTTACGGTACACAATGGTGTACCGTAACACTTTAATACGGCTTTTCTTCTTTAATTTAGTAAGAAAGTGTCACCTCGATCTAAAAAATTCTAGACTGCTATGCGTTTCTCTGTTAATTCTCTATTTTCTAAGCCCCTTGTTGAGATTCACTCAATTGGAATTTGAATTAATACTGAAAGCACGGGCCTCTAGGATCTTCCTTGAGTATGTCATGATTCAATTCCAACTATTTGGTTAGGTCTATTAACTATGGTTGAACTAAATTCATAGTAACTTACTGGTTAGGTGTAATATTCCAATTGTTTCGATAATTTAATTAAGATTAATTTCAAATATTTATTAATAGAATGTTTCAAAACAAATGACGCACAGAAGTCATGCAGTGATAAGGACTATCATCGTTAAGCTTCGGGGACTTTTGACTTGTCCGTTAATTTTTCTTTACTTTTATGTCCATGCTTTAGCATTTTTAAAACTCGAGTATTAATTTAAGGCCTGGCACTGGTAACTCAAGTACCTTAAGGCCAGGCTAAGAAGTCACCAGATAGACAAAATATATTTATTTATGGACCTTTACGACCAAAGCATGAAAATGAGGACTAAGCACCGACAGAATCAAAAATAGAGGCGAAGTTGACTAGCAATGTCTTTTCATCCCACAAACTCCGTACAGCTGTACTGTGATAGAGTATCATTTGACTTTCCACATGCAGTTTTTTCAGATTAAGATTATAAACACAGCTTTACTGGCTTAATACGACATTTTAAAGCCCCTGCAGTACCTTCAAGGTTTCCATGGACTGTTCGCGGAAAATATTGAAAGTTTTGATCCAGGGATCGTAGAGAAACTTTGTCTTCACTGTCTGTCATAATCGCAGTCTTTTAATTTCATTTACATGAAATGTAGGCCCTTTGGCCTCGTTTTCATGTATATGTCGTAAAGGTTTATCTTATAATAAGATAAAAACCCAAAAAGCTACCAAGCTTAGCAGGTGACAGATGTTGGTTTTCAGGCCAACCTTAACTTTTTATAAAGGCAGTTGGGTGGTCACGTCAGAAAAATCGTTTTTCTAAAATGGGGCCATGAGTTTTATTAACCATTAAATTTATTTTTATACGCTTTTATACTTTTACTCCGACGAAGGGCGAAAGCTCGAAACGTCAGTAAAGTTAAGTATAATTCTCTTTTTTCACGGTGTTACAG
>WUAP02155897.1:0-25600 GCA_015163945.2 Stichodactyla helianthus
ATCATCTATCGTGTCTGGTTTCAACCTGTTTCTCAACAAGGAACCAACGCAGGAATCGTCAAAGCGCGCCGTAAACTTGACAACCCTATTGGTTGCCTTTATTGTGCCACTTCGTCGAACCAAATAACCGAGAAAGCAAGACAAGTGTACATATTGTTTCCTCTTGTTAGCACGACGTTAAATCCAATCCTTCACAGTCTTCATTCGGAACGTTTTCGCCAAGGAATCAAATCATTATTCATTTTTCCTTGCGCAAAGACGAAAGTGTCAGCAAAAATCAACTCACAAGAAGTCGCTAACATGAGGATGAGATGCTGTTGTTGTGGGAGTTGGACGATTTTGCGCGGCAATGAAAACGGCCTTGAAAATGCGAATACCTGAAATATGGGAGCGCGCGAAGATAAAGGATATTCGCGGTGTGAAGGCACTCACGAAACCTTATCCCATTTCTTCAGTTAATCAAGCACAAGATATGTCGCACTGGACTGACAAGAAACAATAATTGAATCATTTAGGTAGCATTATTATGAATATCTACTGCGATTTTCCTTCGTCTGAAACTGGATACTTTTTTTATTTTTGAGATCGTAATAACTAAAAAAAATCAGATGCAATACCATATGCGCCAATGTCAGTTTTGTACATGGTGTGATCATGTAAAAGCGACCGATGAGGTGTATCGCGATTGGCCTTGCATTTACAGAGACAAGCTCTGGCCTCATCATGAGGAAAGTGCACAGTTTGGAGAATCCAGTGGAAAAAAATGGACAAACGTGCATTGAGAATCGAATAATTGCAGTCTAAGAAGGACCATGGGAGCGGGGCTTCAAAAGAAAGGAAGATATTCTCCGTGATGCCTGCACTTCAGTTGAAATAGCACCTAATCTAAAAGATGACAATGAAAAATGCCACTTTGTCACATGACCATGCATTAGTGTGATTTGATAACAATAGTCAAGGAATCCTTGTACTGTGGTATTTAGCCAAGAGATCATAAAGGACAATGTTCTGTTCTTTATGGTCTCTTGCTTTTAAAATCAAAACTGTTTTTATGACAAATGACAGTTTACAGTGTCGGATTAATTAGCTAGCTCAAGATAGTCCTTTTCATTAGGGTAGATTCCATGCTAGTGTGACATTCGTGAAACATGTCGGCTCTTTAATGATTTTACCTCCTGCTTGAAATGGGAGTGTAACATGCAAATATGTGATATATAAAGTATGAGCTGGAGACATTTATGGTCATTTTATGCCCATAAAGGTCGATCGCAAATACTTTATATCACTTATGAAATATCGACGACTATATTTGCTGATTTTTAAAATGAATTAAGTAATTTTCGCCGAAAAAATCCAAGTTAAAGTGGAATGCAAATGACGGGACAATTCTTTATCCGATTTAAAGACTGCGACATGGTTATGATTTTCTATTGTGTTTTGCTCATCAATTATTTATGAATTTTATAATAATAATAAATTGTCATACTAAATCCTTTAAATTAAGTTTCACAATAGCCTATAAACATTAAAAAGTTAAAGGAAGGTATTTTATACCTATTTTTATTACCACTCAAGTGTCTGAGATGTTGGTTTCCATCAATCAAAATAGTTACTTTGGAAACTTTGATTGGCAGAAGCCAAGAACCCAGACTTTGCAGTCACTGCTCAATGTCTGGGTAGTGTAATTTTGAAAATGGGTGTGAAATATTGACAAGCAAGGCTGGTCTGCAGGGAGATCAATAGCTGTTATTACAGCTGCATGCAGATGAGATGCAAATGAACCAGTATGCATTGTATTGACCTGATACCCTCCCTTGAATGATTCTTAACAAAATAATTTATTGTGGGCTCAGCTGTAATAACAGCTATTGTGTATCCTTTCAGGGTTCGCAGTACTAGAAGATTATAAAATTCCAGGTGTTTTTCAGGGTATAAATATAAAAATTCCAGAACTCTTAACTTTGAAATTTCATGCCAGATAATTCAACAAGTTGTATTTTTCTAATTTAAATGAATACTAATAGAAAATTCAAGGAGTTTTCCAGGACTTAGTGTCAAAATTATAATTTTCCAGGAGTTTTCCAGGGCCCTGGAAGAAATTTTCGAAATTCAAGGAGTTTCCAGGAATTCCAGAAGCAGTGCCAACCCTGTCCTTTAGCTACCCTCACCTCCACTACCAGTGCTCCATCTTAAGGATATTCAAAGCTCAAGCTCTAAAGTTAAGGGGCATTCCCCTTTCTCTATCCAATCCCACATTATTTTACAATATTTGACATATTTGACAATGTGACTGATTTGGGCAGACATTGTCATGAGACAAAATTTAATTTACTAAATTCACAAAGTACACAGCAAACTCCAGATCTTTGATAATTAGATTTACATTTATACCAATTTAACATCTATTTATCTTTACAAACTCCTGTTTACATGAAAATATTCAAACATCCTTATCAGTCAGAATTGTATGATAATGCATTGTGAAAACATTGTAATACTGTAGGATTACTGTAAATGGGAGTCTTTATACTCCTATATACATGATTTATAACCCCAAATATAATAGTCTCTTAATTAACCATAACACCTTTGAAATATATTTTAATCTTGATATAAGGAATGCCATTAATTTATTGGATCAAAATCTCAAGATCTTTCTTTATTACCAGCCTGGCTCCCAAACAGGTTTTGGAAACTCTTTTCTCTTTCTTGATTGCCGAGATGCACTTGAGGCTCTTGAGATCCTAGAACTCGCAACACTTGCTGTTTCAGAGTTCATAAGACTTGATTCACTGCCTGCATGAGACATTCTTGATCTTCTTGATATTGTGCTTCCTGCACTGGATGGTCGAGATCTTGAAACAATGAAGTGTTTTTGTGCATCAGCTTCTTTGGATAAGTATTCTTTGCTTAAGGTTTTTGTTGGTTTTACTGACTGAAGCCTTTGAAGCAATTTCTAAAACAAACAAAAATTAAATCCATTAAACTGCCTTTTCCCACATGATTTTTCAGTGCACATGGGTTTATTCAATAAAAGGATTCCCCCATCTTTCTATAATTATCCCATCATGTATGACAATATCCAGTTTTGGTAATTGATGAACTATATCCATTCACAATAGGATCAAAAGATAAAGGTATGGCAGCCATGCTGGTGGTCCAGTCAAAAGGCCCTAATGAGAAATCTTTTGTTAAATGGCACCAGCATGGCCATAATGACATAACATGAAAAAGAATAATGTACCCTAATGGTGGTAGGTAAAGTAAAAAGAGTATATTAACGTAACATTGGTAGTTCAATTGAATGTTCACTGCTACTGATATTATGTACTTATTGAAAGAGTGGGAGAGCCCGAGGTCAAGCCATACTGACCAAGTCCAGCAAAGTCCATGTGGCCTTGACTATAAGAGTCAAATATTTTTCTGTCCAGCCCAACCTAACTCAGTCAATAAACATTTTATCATGACCCTTTTCTGCCTCATCTTAGATGAATGTAAACAACTTGGCTCAAGTCAAGTGCACATGAGCAGGTCTGGGTCTGGATATGGTTTTTTCCAGACTACCTCAAAAAATCCATATGTGCCCAATCATGTTTTTTCCCCAATGGTTTTCATAGGAGCATGTGCACCAGTTTGTATGCGTCATGATTAGAAAACCTATGATGGACATACTTTACCCACTCTTTCCATCAGTGCTCTGTCATGCAGTGGTATTTTAAGCTAAGACACTAAGGAACTTTGATTTGGTTTTCATGAAAGTCAACATCATTTGAGAGATGTGACGTTTTTATGTGAAAGGAAGCCCCAAACCCAACCTGAAATTTGTTTCTCACTCTGTAGAAAGCCAACAAAGAGAAGGCTGGATAGTTTATTTTACAAATAAAACAGCATGAAATATCATTAAACTTTTTAACTTTTTTCACTGTGTTTTCTGAGGGGCAAAATTAAGGTTTCGAGTCAGTCTATCTTAAAACTTTGAAAACCATAAAATATAAGCATTTCTTTGAAACGATAAGCTAATTATCACTTCAAGAATGTTAACGAAAGATTAGATCAATATTTAATCGTTTAGGCAAAGTAACCGCTTCAATCTAGGCTGAGTGCTTGCAAAGTAAATATTTAATACCCTTTCAGTAGTCATACTTTCCAATGGAGTATGTAAGCATTAAACACTGGACTCTAGATGAAGAAACTATCAAACTTAATTGAGTTAAGTATTCAGAAATAATTACAATGTGGCTTAATACATATGACTTATTTAAAACAACACACAGTTGCATTACAGTTAAGTCTTAAATACAAGGATTCAGTTACAAACTTTTCTGTTTAGTTGTTTTCTAAACTTACTTGGTTATCTTCATCAACTCGCTTTTGGAATCTCGTTCTGTTCACTTCGGATGCAGTCTGTACTCTCATGGGTTCTACAAAAGTCCTTTTTGATGAAGCAACTGCAGACTTTGGTCTCGCCCTCGTACTCGTTATCTTTTTCAAAAGTCTTTGGTTTTCTCTATCGATATCCATAACCTTGTTATTGCTAAAAGACATGTTCTTGCGTTCAGGGGGAGCTGCTCTTCGTGGAGCGCTATATCGGTAGTTACTTCTAGGCCTTGATTTCGAAGTCGAAGCCGAAGAATGCCTGTCAAATTCAACCGTCCTTTCCGTTGAGCTTGTTGTTTCATGTTGTGTCGCAGTTGACGGCTGTTCAAAATCCCGAGTATTTCCCTGGTCTTTGTCGCGGTCCAGCTTTTCACTTATATCTAAAACTGCCTTTAAGAGTAAATTTAAGTCTATTTGGTCAGAGTCTGGTTTGAGAAAATGCTCTCTCTTCAAGCCATCTACATGTTTTCTATCATTCAAATCTTCCTCTGCGCTTTCCTGTTCCGTGCTTTCCGCCATCTTGTATTGAGTGAGCGCGCGTTTCGCCTTCTAGTCGGCAGTTACTATGGAAACAACGAAACACCGAACATCAAGGTGACGTCATCTGCGGCAATAACGACTTCCGGGAAAAAATTCTAATGTTAACGAACCTGAAGATATTCCCACTACATTTCTCTTTATGAACGCTTTTTGTGTCTTCAGTTATGTCATCAATCTTTATAATGCGTTGTATTTAAGTCGTTTAGGATTTTTCGAAGCTGATCCGGAAGTAAGTTACGATTTCAAAAATGTAAGCGTAAGCGCTCAACTTAGCTGCGTCACATCCGGACTTTTTTTCTGGGTTAAGTCAAGACGGACTTAATCCAGAAAAAAAGTCCGGATGTGACGCAGGCTACGCCCAACTGTGGAGCATAATTGCGGCAATCCGTGATAGCCTGAGGCGAGTGAGTTTGGAGCGTGGTCTGCGGTGCTCAGCAGGTATGTGGTCAGCGGTGTACGACAGTACAGTTCTTGAGTGCAAGAATTCGTCGTGGCATGGAGGGAAACTTGAAAGAAAATGGATGGTAATTCTCATTTATATACCGCTCCAACAACCGTCAAAACCTTCTGGACATCGACTGCTTTTATCGTAGACGGGGCATGTGGGGTTGATTTTTGTTTTTGACGCTTCCTGTGCCAGTTCTTACCAAATTTATAAATTGTACCCCGCGTGGTTCGTCAGTGCGGAGCTTTTGTTTTGCGCAAAATTCACTCAATTTATAAGAGATTTTGATTAATTTTTCTGCGACAGGGTAGGGTTGATGTCGTTTTAAGACTACTCTTCTTTTATATCAAAGGTTTCTCTCAAGTGAAGGCATCGCCGAATGCAAGAAAGCGTGCACCAAGGAAAATCCTACGACATCAGAATGGCTCAAGGCTGCCGCGAATGTAAGTACGACAACGTTGTACATCCCCACAATAAACATATCTGCAGATCGCAAAGGCTAGAATTTAAAGACTTTTGTAAGTGGAAAATCCTCGATCAATTGGTACTTAAATTCTAGCCAAAGTGAAGGGATTGCAAGTCGGCTATTCATAGACAGGAGGCGTAGGATCGATGCGAGTTTACTTGTCATTCAAAGACCTTCTTTCCCATTCATTAAATATGACTGTGTTAAAGTTTAATAAGTCTGGCTTCTCGTGAATTACCCTCCGACGAAGTAAGTTCGACCTCTAGAGCGTTCTAATTTCTTTTGTTGATCTAGGAATTTGGTTATTCTTGTTATCAGTGCTCTACAAGCCTGTGAAGGAATTCCGGATGTTGATTCCAGGCTACGCAGGCTAAGTCTAGTTTGTTGGTTAAAAATCCAAAAGGGTATTTTTTCGCTCTATTGCCCCCTCAAGAGATGCGTTTGCAAACACCTTTCTTGCGGCACCTGGAATATCGGCGTTCCCAATCAGCGTTTTGAATAACTAAAATCAAAATAAAACTGACGATCCCAAAGGATTGAATTGTCTGATTTTTTCACATGGTGACTTTTTCTCAGAAATCTTCCCTGCCATTATTTGATTCGATGACACTCAGAGGTTCTTATAATTGCGACTCGGTTGTCAAGCGATTTATTACCTTTTGTACAATTGCACACCATACAACGATCTCTTTGTGTTTGCCTGGTTTAGGAATAAAAATTTACTGTGCTAATCTTAAGTGATTTATTTATTTATAGCAGTATTGTCACATATGTTTGAATTTACTCCCTTTTAATAAAAAAGAATGAAACCCCTCTCCAACAATTACGCTTTGGTCCTTACAACCTGTAATCTCCAAGTTGTGTAAATGCTATTTGTCATGCTCTGACATGTGTATTTAAACAGGACAACGTTTTTATCTTGGGATTTTCCTCTTGTTTTGACATCTCTATGACAGAGTTTGTTTTTTTCTTGACAATATTTTGTGGCCTTAGCAGAGCCAATTGTGTCATGGGATTCATGCAAATATTGTGAAATATCTAAGATAAGGGATGGGTTATATTATAGTTTAGTAAACATTGCATGTCTGTTGATTTGTAGAGCCAAAGCTAGTATAAATAGTAAAAAAATTGAGCAGCTTTTAATAAGCACTTCAGTTCCATACTTCTGTAAGTGATTTTAACTTTGGTATAAATGTCTGTGGATTTAATTTCATAACACAAAGAATAGCATATAGCCTTTAATAAACATGTTTGTGCTCAGTAGGTAGTTCTTTGCAATCATTGAGAGTTTAAAATTGTATATTGGTTATTTTAGTCTTAAAGTAGCTAAAAAGTTGACATCAATGCAGTTTTGATTATTTTCAAGGACAGATCAATAAAATTAACAATAATTGAAGTCATTTGGTAATTTTTATTCAAAATGGATTTTGTAATGAAATAAAAATTTGATGGGAAACTCCTCAACTTGATGCTTATTTATTTGTATTTTCACTTGGGGGGCTTTATTTGCTTCTTTGGAAAAGCTAGTTGTCTTACATGTCAAAACATTTATATTAATCCTTGATGAAAAGTAAATAATCTTCAATGCTTTAGAAATTTAAATCACATAATAGTTTTTATGTGATTTAAATTCTCCCTTATAGAGAAAATTAACTATGAACCAAGAAAATATAAATGTAGAATGTGTACATGTTTTAACTTGAAAATTACATTCTATATGTACCAGTGATTGTGCTTCCAAGAAATTTAGACCATAATGGTATTCCAAAACTTGGATATTCATTTTTTTTTTTTTTCATTATACTTGCAAAGTCAAATGAAAATATATGGTATTTCTTCGTACTCAACAAAAATCTAAAATCTAGAGTGTTTGATTATTAGATGCTTAATCATATAACTATGTTTATGAAAGATTGGTGTTGTTAGTGGCTGTGATAATATGACTCATTACATTCAGAATTTCTTATCTTGTTGTGTAATCTGGTCAAACTCTTGACCTATCCTTTCAGTAACTCTATATCCATATATAACCATGAAATATATTCTTCTGGATTTAATGTTTTTTGCCTATCCAATTTATTTCTTATTATTTACTATGATTCCTTTTTTCCTGGACAGTTGGACTTAAAACTATATGGAACCAAATTTCTACCAGAAGATTTACATAAAGGCAAAATAGATTCTGTAAGTATTTATAAAATTCCATAATTGCATTTTTGAAATTTTCTGGTGTTTACAATTATTTTGAAGATAAGTTCATTGATAAAAACTGCTTTTAAAAATAAAAACTTATCATACTTTAGCAAGAGTGAAAATTAGGATACAGCATCATTACTTTGCTGTGCAAAATGGTGGTCAAGTAGTGTTTGCTTTTGTAAAAAAAGGAAAATAAGTGCCTGCTTCTGTGTTCTTATATATCACTTTTCTTCTAGATCAAAGGTCCTGGAGTACTTCAGATCCAGAAACTAAGAAACATATCTGCTCCAAAATCAAATGAAGAATCTAATCATGCTCCAAGATTATTGAAATTCCAACTCACAGATGGTTCTATGAGCTGTCAAGGACTTGAATTTTCTACAATTTCTGACATCAGGTACTTGCTCTTTGAGAAAAGTTATCCTTTTAAACTATTTAGTGCCAACATCTACCAGAGCATTTGCACTGCATTACAAGTAAATTATCAGTCTCATATGATTACTAGAACATCATTATTATATAATTTGTTTGGTATTCTTTAAATTAAATTTTAATCATTTTTTGTTTGTTTTACAAATATTTTGTTTGCTTTGCTATATTTTTAAAAATTTTTAGCCTTTCCTTTCCTTTCATTTTCAAAAGATGTATGAATTCAATAATTTTTAAAAAGCATTAAGAATGCTTTTTAAAGGCAATTATTTCAGGAATATGACTTGAAAAATTGAAAGGCATGGTGGGTTGCTGAAATCAAGAGATCACCTGTGGTAGACAAAAATGTCCTATTTCCCTATGTTTCTATGTGAAACAAGTGTTAGACACCCCACACTACAAGACTTACAAATGTTTTACAATCCATCCCCTCCAAAGATTTGGCAAACTCCACCCCCTCCATCCCAAACACACACACACACATGTCCACAGACAGACAGATGTCCAGAGGAACCATTCATTATTTATTGGAGGGTGGGGGTATTGGTGAGAAACTGACAAACCATTGTTTTGCTTTTCTTATACCCCCTTTAAATTTTTTTCAGTGCCCTAATAATATAAGACATTTACAGTCTATGTAAATTTCAATGCCCTCCTAAAATAACTCAGCAAGCAATTCAGAAACCCTCATTTTTCGTTGGCTAAAATCTCAAGTTTCCACATTTTCTCACCCTTATCCCCCTCACCTCCCTCACCACTCCATTAGATACTGAACAGTCCCTAATAGATAAAAGCATCATTAGTTATCCTCTATGTGAATGAAATTCAAACATTAATTTCTGAACAGTTTGTCTACTCCACCTGGCACTAAGATTTGTCTCAGAGGAACTGTGCCAGTAAGAAATGGTGTGCTTTTACTTGATAATGAAAACACCAAAGTACTTGGTGGTGAGGTTGAAAGTCTTGTCAGTAAGTGGAAGCTTAATAAGGTAAATAAGCTTAAGTACTATCAGGGGCGGATCCAGCTTATTTAAGGAGGGGGTGCATTTTTTGATGGTAGCCAAAATGGTCTGTAGTCAGCTATGGGAATCCAATCACGTATGTACTGCCTATTAAAGACCGTTAAAGGACAAATACAACCACAGGCTTCCAGAACAAAAAGCAATTGATGAAAAACGTTTATATACGTTTATATTCATTGAGAAAAGCTCCAAAAAGGGGGTGTGGATGCACCCAACGCACCACCCCTGGATTCGCCACTGACTATATTTACAGTGCAACTAAACTCAGGCTGCCTAACACTTTTTTGTCCAACCACAAACCAAGACTTGAACAAAAGACTCTGAGGTTATTAGCCAATCAGTCCCTGTACCTATCTGGTCTGGCAGTCCTGGAAATCGTAGAATCTGTTATTGCTTCACCTCTCACCACTGTGAGTCCAATGGGTCAGGTTGCTGGTGTGCCACCTGTGAGTTGTTTGTTAGATGTGTTGTATTCTCCCTTGCCACTAGGGTTTATTTCTCCAGGTTCTATGGTTTTCTTCCCTCTGTAAAAAGCAACATGTGAAATTGAGTGTTGTGTGCTGTAAATATTGAATGAAGTGATAGTGTGTGTGGAGCAAACCTCAACAAAGAGTACGTGTTTTCTTAATTCTAATTCCCAAAACTGCTTTCCTCTCCAGCTTCCTCCCTCCCTCATACACACCACACACTAAGTCTTTTTTTGTTTGAGAAATAAAGGAATCTTTTTTAGGTGATTTGAGTTTCACATAATTCACCATATTCATATACTTGCCATGATGATTTATATATTGTAATGCAAATTACCCATGTGGTCTTCCAGGGGGCAAACATTGTACAAATAAACATGGTTAAAAAATCGGCTCATAATTTTACCAACTCTGGCCAAATTTAATTTCAGAGCATATTTACTTTTAAAAACTCTGCATTTAGTCAGTTTTGAGATCCTACTTTTGTTTGTGATTTATTAAAACTGGCTCAAACTCGAGTATTTCAGTTACCAGAAGTGCAGTAACAAACTATAGCTGAAAGAAAATGAGAGAAAATGACAAAGTGTGTTAGGAAGGTGGTTGAAGTCTCTTCACCCCTCACCATGGTGATCAAAAAGGCACCCGAAATTGACAAGGTTAGGCTAAATTTTCCATTTAAATCCCAAAGTTCTTGAAACTTTGCCATGATATGCAGGTCCATGTTCTTACTAACTTGTCCTTTTATTTTTCTAATTTGTAGATTTTTTATGGTAAAATGACATCACAAGTTTGGCACCAAAGTTTACTTTATGACAGCGTCATTCGATTTTTTAAAAACTTACATTTCAGCCATTTTGTTCTATTTTTAGTAACAAAATGGCCATAATAGACCCATTTCCCTAATTCCCAAACTGGAGGACAAAACAATAACCATTTTCTCTCCAGAGAATTGAAGATTATTATCATGTAAAAATATTTCATTGTTTTGTCCTTCAGTTAGGGAATTAGTGAAATGGGTCTATTGAAGTTTTTAAAAATTAATATCTTTTGATTTTATAGCTCAAAATAAGTGTTCTCTTCAAATTTTAGATCCTCTTGTCAAGTTCTTTTGAATGATACTGTCATTTTGGTCATAAAGTAACTTAAAATTTTGGCACCAAACTTGTGACATCATTTTCCTGCCAAAAATCTACAAATCAGAAAAAATAAAAAGAACAAGTTGGTGAGAAAATTAATTTGTGTTTTATGGCCAAGCTTCAAAAGTGTTGGAAATAAATGGAAAAGTCAGCTAAACCTTGTTAATTTTGGGTGTCTTTTGGCCAGCGTGCACAAACCACATGACTTATTAACATCACAAGAGAAAACAATCATGGCAACTTTTGTGAATAATATGGTAAATTGAGCTTTTTACCTATTCATTTTTTGACCTCAAAGTCATGAGATGTTCTAATATTTTTGTCTGAGATTGTAATTTTTTTCAGAATTATTGATCAAACTTTTAAAAAACTTGTGATACATAGAGCACAGTATAGAAGTGTTTATAACAGTTTAACAATTATAGGTTTCCACTGGAAAGTTTCTGCATTATATTTTGTGAAGAAAAAATGTACAAATTTCTTATTCTGCTTTCTTTTATGTAGTGGGTATATGCTTGTAGAATCTAGAACATCTTACTGATAACCACATCTGACAAGGTTTATTAAATTTATTTGAAAATGCAATAAAAAGGAAGCATATTGTGGTAAATGAAGAATGTCTGTGTATATTTTTGTGGCAACAATCTAAACTATATGTAGCTTGAGCTTCTTATAAAAGTACCAAGAAAGGTTGATAATTCAATATTTTGAGTTTTCTTTTCTTTTCAAAAATCTGTAATTATTGTCCACATGTTATGGCGTTTGTATGTTGACACTTTTGCTGTTCATATTTGCTGCAGTTTCAATTATAGATAGACACAAATTGAAACTTTCTTTATTATTTCTCAATTTGAATAAGTCATAGACTAATGCATATGCTTAAGTCATAGCATATTTATTGCTATTTGGTTTATTTAAGCTCTCCCGATGCATTTTTCATTCTTTTTTGTTTTCATTGTTCCACATCCTAGTGAAATATTTGTCTGAACCACTCTTTTCCACAAGAAATATTTAAATGAGTGTATTCTAATCCAGTTGAAAAGCTATTTCCATCCAAACAGAGCAGAAAAATATTTTTTTTGAAATTTAATTTGAAGAAATTTATTTTATTAAGATTTTATGCCTGCCACAAATATGCCAAAGTTTGTATGCAGACAAGTTTTGTTTTGAAAATGGAATTGATAATGTGTTACGTTAGATTGTACAAAGGTTTAAAGGTCATTCATTTGTTCATTTCTTTTTATTTTATTCATTCAAGAACTACTCATTATTAAACTAAGGGATGGGATGGGTCAGATGCATGTATCCCCTGAAATATTTCGTTAAGCAAGATCCACTTTAAACATTGTTCTGGGGGGGGGGGGTCCTGTTACAGGTTTGCTTAGGGGGTACTTGAATCTGAAAAAGTGAAGGATTTGTTTCTTTCTTTCCCCTCCCCTCCCCTCCCCATCCCACCCCACCCCCATGAAAATGAAAAATAAATGGAGATTGTTGTCGTTGCTGATGTATGTTCTGTATGTCCTTGTGTTTTAGTCATTAGCTAAGCACTCTCGAAGTACAGCCAGCGGAGAGGACGGGCCACCTCCCTTTGTGCCATTTAGTCAAACAAAATCTCAAGATGCTAGAGGAAACAGTAAAGGTATTGCCAAGGATTTCTGGTGATGCTTGTAAAGGATGTTTTTATTTCGGCCCCGGTTACTGTATTTGGTTTGCCAACCCATAATATTTGCTGTGCCTGTCAATTAGCTGGCACTATATTTCCTCACATCTAATCATATTCGTCGAATAACATGACTTTTAAGTAAGCGGGAGGAACTTTGAAGTTTGATGTCGCGACAGAACGTCGCCACTGCATGTTCACAGGGAGACCGCCCACAGATACGAACAAACTGTTTGCTCAACGCAAGCCACAAACAGAAAATTTCCTACCTTTTTCTGGCTAGCTACGAATTCTCGCTTATGTTCTGTTCTCGTGAGCAACGGCCGTACAGGCCGAAATATCATTGCTTTGCAGCAATATAGGCTTGTTGATATTATTGCTGATGAGGTTTTTGCAGGCCCTTAGTAAAACTCCTCTCTTAGTAAAGGTGATAAATTCATTTCATGTTATAACGATAAAAAGAGATCGCAGTTTTCTCGGGGTCTTGATTGATTAATCTTCTCTTAACCTTTTGTTTAAAACTAACAAATAAAAACGTTGCTCTTTTCTTTTCTTTTTGTTCATGTAACTCAGGTGTACCAAATGGACACGGGATGGAAAACGACTCGCACAGAAAATACTCGGAAAGCAACAGATACAAGCAGGACAACCATAGCAGAAGAGGAAGGGACAGAGACCAGGACAGTGACAGACAGACAGAAAATACCGGCAGAAGAGATGACAGAGGAGGGAAACGAGGAGACTCGAAGGGAGGGGATTCCAGGGGGGACTCGAGGAATGAATCATTCAGAGGGGAAAGACGCTACAATCAAGACAAGCCACACGGGAAGTTCTCAAGCGACAGTCGATTCGGTCAAAAAGATAACAGGGGTAATAGGGAATACAGAGGGGGGAACAGGAATAGTGAGACCTCAAACAGCCAATCGGGGGATTTTAAAAATGCTACCATGAGTGGGGACAGAAATAACCCTAGAAGAACCGATCACAACAGATCAGAAAGAGGTGAAAAACCACCTCAAAGTGGTCAGGCACTCGACAGTACAATCCAGAGGACTAATGATACGTCATCAGGGAGCGCTGGTGTCAGGGAAAATGGGACGAGTGATGTACAGTCACGTGATAATAGTGGTAGACAGGCCCCTGATGGTGCGGCTGGTGGTAGACGTTCACTTGACGGGCAAGGAGGGAGGCTTGGCCACGATGGACTGGGAAGAGGTGGCCAAGGAGGGAGAGGCAGCTCACGTGGTGGAAGAGGCGGAAGAAAGGAGGGATTTGGTAAGTTTAAAAGGTGTAAAGAGTATTGCATTTAAGAAGAGAAAAAGCAGGAGTAATTCTCAAATATTCAGTCCACCATTATTTTGACAAGTAATGGACAGATTTCGTATGACTGTGAAAAGCTCGCGACACGATCAGTGCCGTAAGTGTGCCTTGCTGTGACCGCGATAATTTCTAGAATTTTGACGTGCCTTGCCGTGCCTTGACTGTGCCGTGCCTTGACTGTTCGTGCTGCGAGCTTTTCATAGTCATACGAAATCTGCTCTAATTTCGAAATATGGATGCTAGTTCTGGAGTTTTTTATTCATCTGCGCCATTTTTCCATTTATTCCCCTTTATTTTTTTAACGGTATTCAACCACTGTTTTACCTCTGCAGGCAGAGGAAGATCAAGCTCAATAGAGCAAGACGATTCAGAAGATTATCGATCAAGACAGCCATCTGATACCGGAACTCTATGGGACTTTGTCAAGTTGTCCATCGAAAGTAAATATAGCTTGAAAGTAGCTTGAAAGTAGAACAGATTTCATTTGAAACGATACGGCAAATAGACCTAGGTCACACGTCATTGCTTCGGGGTTTTTTCCTTTGTTTAATGGTGACGCTTGAGAAGATACATTAATATGGATAAACCTCGAACAAAGAATCTTATTCCTAAGAGGTCTGAAAGGGGTAAAACATTACGCCCAAACGAATAAGGTCTATTCGTCGCTGTATCGTGCCGTATTTCAGTACCGCAGCCGTACCTACTCAAATCGAGATTTATTTATTTTTATTTTTCAGCCCCTCCCAAGACTTCAACACCACCCCCCACAGCAAAAGAATCCAGCGACAGTGATACGAAAACAGATGACCCAAAGGAGCCACCAACATCCTTGAACGACACACCACAGGAAGCCCAACCGGTGCCTCAAGAGACTACATCCGAAAACGCTGAACCTCGGCAGACATCAAAACCTCAACAGCAACAAACCGAAAGCGCCAAGCGAGTAAAATCCGATGTTAAACTTCAGGCCAGTCAATCAGGAAAAGACCCAAAGCAGCCAACCAGAAATAACGACAGGATTAAAGATGGCGACAAGGCTGGACGGAATCCTGAACAGTCGACAACGTCTCGTGACATCAAACAGCGGCAGTACCAACCAAGACAGCAGCAGTCGGGTGGGCAAGGGAGAGGGAGAGGACCCAGGGGGAGGCATGAAGATGGCAGGCCATACAACCAAACCCTTCCGCCAAGGTTACAGAAGAAGCAGCAACAACAGTACCAGCAGCATCAGCACTATTATGACAGAGATCGAAAATCCTCCATAGAAAAAGATTCACATCGTGAGAAGACTAGTTCACCTGGGTCCGGCTCCAGCGGCGATGGACGATCCAGCCAATCACCGAGTATTGAATCGGGCCAATCGTCGCACAGCAGAAGCAGTGACGAAACGTACCAAAGGCACCAGCAACCACCACGGCGACAGAAGGAATATCAAAAACAACGACAACAGAGCGAGGAATACAAGGCGAGTGCGGAGCAAAAGCAAACCAGCGGGACTAAGCAGAACCAGTATGATGCACAACCAACAATGAGTGGTTATGTGTCCAACCAACCTAGTGTCCAGCATACCCACTATCATGTAGACCAGCACCAAATGTACGAACAACAAGATTTTAATTACCAACAAACGCCTCCTCCCCCACCACCCCCACCCCCACAGCAGTTTCCTGTCTACCAAATGCCTACTCAGATGGGTCCCCCACAGGCTGTAATGGTGACTCAGCCCATCACGTCTCCTTCACAGCAACATTTACAGACACAGATTCCTACTACTCGGGTAAGATATTTGGGTTATTTTAGTATTTTGTATTTGGCTGTTGAAGAGGAACTGCTTGATAGGGACGAAGGGCTAGTTGGCTGCCTGAATCTGATAGTTTGTAGTATTGTTGGTGCGCTGCCTGCTAGGCAAGAGGCTTCCTATGTAGTTGGTTCCTTACTGACCTAAGCACTCTTTTTTCGACCTATACCATTTGCTAAATGGCTTTAATAGCGAGAGGGGTAAAGGGTGCGTCCCGTAACCCACCCTGTAGAATAACTATGAAAAAGAATTGTTGTCCATTAGCTTTGCTGAATCACTTGATTTCTACACAATTTGCCATATTATGATTGATAATAAACTACTGAGTTAGCGTTTTATTTATTTGCTTGCTTGTTTGTTTGTTTGTTTGTTTATTTTATTTTTTATATTTTATTTTTATTTTATTTTAATTTTTTTTTCCAGATGAGATGGAAAAAAGGAGAGCAGTGTTTAGCATTGCGTAGAGACGGTCAGG
This sequence comes from Stichodactyla helianthus, assembly GCA_015163945.2. Classification (NCBI taxonomy): domain Eukaryota; kingdom Metazoa; phylum Cnidaria; class Anthozoa; order Actiniaria; family Stichodactylidae; genus Stichodactyla; species Stichodactyla helianthus. The sequence continues at coordinate 16,332 of WUAP02155897.1, forward strand.
TAAGACGCTGCTTTGTCTTAAGACTTTTACCCCAAAAAGCACCTTAGTAGATCATCCACTCATGACAATGACGTGGAAATGCCTTTAACAGTTCAACTTGTACAACTAGTGGTGGTAATGTTTAATGTCGTCATTTTTTCTCTCTAAAACTAGTACTACAGTGCCAAGATCGAGCACATCACTCCCGATGGTCAGCAGTGTATGGTATCTTTTCAAGACTTTCACGGTGGTTGTGAAATGATATCCATCACATCGCTTCGACCGTTTCCAATAATCGCCTGGGTGAGTGAAGGGAAGTGTCAGTTATGGGTCTATATTACTTCCGGTATTGTTTGTACACCTTCAGCACTTCCGGTGCATTTTGTGCCAACCCTTATATAACAAGAAGTGCCAAATACCGTGATAACGTCCGCCAAATAATGGTATTCGGCACTTCTAGTTTTAAAAACTTTATAACAATTTCTTCACTTGAAGTATTCTCAGACTGATAGCACTTCCGGTATAGCACAAATATATGCCACTTCCTGTATATGTTTTAATTGCTGATATCACTTCCGGTTAACTAATTATCACAGATGTACGCAGAAAACACTATAATTAAACTACCTGTTTCATTAGTATCTGTCTCTTCTCATACAATAGACGGATTCTAATGCCCAGTCCCTACCGGTAGCCACCACTATGACAGCAGTCCCAGTGTACGCTCAGCCAACACAAGTCGCAATGGTTCCCAGGCCTCAAGTGATGGTACCAGTACCAGCCCAGGCTCCATTTCCAATGGGACCTAAAGGGCCCATCCACAGCCAGGGCCCACCTGTAGCAGCTCCTCAAGGACTTCCACAGCCCCCACCAGGAATGCACTGGCAACCTGCGCAGATGAACTACCAAGAAATAAGACAACCCTATCCACATGTCATCCATTACGATCCTATGGCTGCTCAAGCTAGTAACCCAGCGTCGAGACCCGCTTACTACCCGATACAACCCGCGGGAACCGTGCAGTTCGTTCGAGGAGTAAAAGAACTCCATGGACAAGGTATATAATCCTGAACTAGAGCAGGTTTCGTACGACTGTGAAAAGGTTGCGGCACGAACATGGTCAAGGCACGGCAAGACACGTCAAAATTCTAGAAAACATCACGGTCGCGGCAAGGCACGCTTACGGCACTGACCGTGCCGCGACCTTTTTCACAGTCATACGAAATCTGCTCTAACAGAGTCTTGTTACTGTGGAAAATCTTTTTCCACAGCAAACCCAACTAATTAATTTGCCTCTTAGACTTATTTCGCCTCCTGCACATGAGTTTTATACAGTCACTAGTGAAATGGACTTTACTCACGCGGCAACCATGTTAACTGAAACAATACATTTTTGCCCAGCAAGCCTCGCATTCAAGCACGTCAAAACGAGTTTAGACGGGCAAAAACAAAGGTTTTCATTCCCATAGGAATAAATATGGCTACTGCGTGAAAAAGGTCAATAAGTGCTGGTGTTTGACGGTCATATTTACTCTTACTTAGAGATTTGTTTACTGTGAGCTCAGTTTCATGTCAAGCTCTAGTGATGACCGTGGGCAAAGACGTAAGGGTTTTTAATCGTCTATCAACGCAGGAAAGATTTCGTCTGACTTTAAAAATTCACGGTACGCGACACGGTCACGTCATGACGCGCGATGAGTTTCTTACTGCTCATCCAGTCGGCAAAATGCAGTGTCACGTGATCGATCCGATCGATCCAAATAAAAATCCGACGTATCGTGGTTTTTTTTTTTTCCCGGACTGCCGACATCTTAGGGAATTCGGTAGTTCAGCAGTAAGAAATTCATCAATCAATTGTTTATCGTGTGGAGCTGATATAAACCTTTTTGCGAAGATCTTCCTTTCATTGTTTTACCTTAGAGTTATATCCACATTCTGGTACCGTGGTTGATGGTTCAGACCCCAGCAAAGGCCCACCATCCACCACCGTGTTTTACAATGTCAAACCCAAGAAGACCAACACCAGACCAACACAATCCTTCTACATTCCTCCCAGACAACAGACGTATGGAGATCCAGCTAACTAATTACTGTGGTTCTACTTTAGCCGCGGTCACTTGAGTTCGTTAACCAATCAGAGTACGAACGCAAACAACGCAATTCGAGTTTATATTCTACCGCAGAAACATGTTCTGTCGCGACATCAAACTTCAAAGCTCACTCGGCTTTCATTCCCAGTTCCGCGAAATTTCCGAACATTTTTTGCCAATATATACGAAAACTACTACAAGTATGAAGTCACAATCTCAGAAGATATGCGGAATCAATTCTAGAAATTCCCTAAATTGCATTTTTATTTAGAGAATTCGGAGAAAGGTTAAGCGTATCAAATATCGTATTTTAGTAAACGGTAGGAATTTTGAAGTTTGGCGTCGCGACAGCATGTAGCAAATGCAATGGACCAATGAGCAGTAGAATATAAACGCGAATTCTATTGTTTTCCATTCGTACTCTGATTGGTTAACAAACTCATGTGACCATGGTTAGAGTAGAACCGCGGTAATCCACTGGGAAGGATTGGAATATCACTCGCATGCCAGGGAAGCGGGTGTATGTATTGTGCCAGTCCATCTGAGGTATGACAGGGGTTTAAAATCCCCTGGAGGGATTAAGAGGTTTTTATTTCGGCTGGGTGAGGATGCTCGTCCCATTTACTGACATGATGTAGCTGGGATTTTCATTTCCCGGCCTAAAAATGTTACCCATTCGACTGAGGTACGATAGGGGTTTATCCTTCCCCAGGAAGGTACCTTCCCGATGAACGTCTGCGGTACGGCACGAAATATTGCGTCCCGGGGGGTCGGACATGCCTTCCACGTCGCCAAGGTATGACGGCATCCGAAACAATCTCCTGGACTTGCCACCTCCGCCAAATACTGTCAGCGTCTGGCAGCCTTGTTTGTGGCATTACATGCAAGGTTGCCAGGCAACTGTTGCTGGGCAACCAAAACCTGGTTGGCTGCAACTGAAGTAAATTAATTTTAAATATTTTCATTTATTAAATTGTAACATATCCAAATGGAACCTATATTAGCTTGATAGATACTTTAAATCCTAAATCCCAGAAATCCCATAAAGACTCATAAATTCATTTCTTATATTGCATACTATATTACGTTAGATTAGAGATATAAATAATTAGATGGATATTCCAACTTATTCGGAATTTTCGAAATTTTCCATTGGGCTCCCTCTCTCTCTTTTTCGTTTAAGTTGTCTTTGTCGTTGAAGATGCCATTTTTGTTTGTTGTTGTTGAAGATCAAGTTAATTTTGTTTGTTAAATAACGGTCGTGCATGTTCATTGTTGTTTTGCTAAGCTTTGTTTCATCACACTAGTATTTTTGGCTTCAGTTACTGGAGGTTCCGTTGCACCGTTCACTATCCAGAACTCCACCAAAAATCATTACCATGGCAACAAAGCAAACTACAACATCGATCTTGATTTTACTAAACAATGCGCACTCTTATCCCAGTTTGACGCAGAGAAAAAAGAGAAAAATACAATTATTAAAAGTTCTAAGTTACCTCAAACGGGTCCGAATTGGTTTATTTATCACGTGATCATAATCTAGTTATTTATTGTCTGCTGAGTGACGTCATTTGGCTGCAGTTTATTTATTTGAAGATTTGTTTCGCGCGTAAGTTGGCAATGCCATGTCCTGTCAAGTATTGTCTGGTATCAACGAATCAATTTCTGACCCATTAGGACAAAAGTGTTTCTGGACATGACTGAAAACCTTAAACGTGCATCTTATCACTTAAAACCTTGACTTCCGGTTGGCAAAGTAGTAATCCTGAAGTCAGTGTTGTATGAAGGCTTTGGATGTCTTGGTAACCAAGCCTGTATAAGCGGCTGCAATCAGGCTTTGAATAACAGGGCTCTGGTGACAAAACCATTCAGTCTTTTTAGTCTTTCCTTGAAAAACACCTTAAGACTGACAAACTACGGTTTCAGGTTTGAGGTAAAAAGGCCAATACGTCATTCTTAAGGTGTCTAATAACTTTACCAAAACTTCGCCAGCTTTACAAAGAAGCCCATTTATGTCTGGGGAATGGGGAGCTAAAACGACAAGTGCTTTTCCTGTCTCGCTTCAGTCCTTTTTAAAACTCCCTCGTTAAAACTTCGCTGGTGGCGTAACGCAAAAGATGGCTAGCACACTAAAAGTGCAGAATGTTTTGCCTCATTTCCATAACCTCTAAGCCTCGTTATAATTTTCTAGCTCTTAATTGCATTTCGTTAACTAGTCATGAAATTTTCGAGCCATCACACCACATTTCGTTTTTTTCCTTTTTGTAAATATTATTTGATTATATTCCTTATATCTTTATATTCACAAAACATTCTATTTTACTCTACTTACAATAATTTACATGATATTAGTCTTTTCTATTTTAGACCAAGAATTCTATATCTAATTAGTATTACTATCTTATTGCTGTTTTACCCGGCTGGGAAGACCTGATCAAAAGCCATCCCTCCCCACCCGGGTAAAACGTACCGTTGACACCAAGATTGACAATCTTGGTGGCAGCTCTTAGTTTTACATTCAGCACTCTTGTGTTCTTCTTGTAGTTTTCAAGCTTTGTTCCGCGTGGTATTTCATTAATTTAGTTTTAAGGCGTATTTAAAGAGAATTTCGTATTTAGTCATTCTGTTGTCAAAGATCGTATGTCCGAACCCATAATTCTTTGCAGGATGCGATGCACGAGCCTTCAGTCTGATTAAAAAACGTTGCTAAATTTTCCCCTAAATTTCGGGAATCATTGCTTCAAAAATTTCATTTTTAAATCCAAGACGTAAACCTAAAAATGAAGAAATCTCTTAATGACACGTTATTCTTCGAATGGTCCCGATGAATAGGGAGTAATCAGATTAATCCATTAAATGGCATTTAATGTTTAGTCGCTAACCGCTTTGAATCGTGGTTTCGGAACATCGGTCTTTTCTTGTTTTTTTTGATTAATTCTTTAATAATAGACCTTACTCACGCGGTAGCCGTATTTATTTCTATGACAATAAAACCTTTGTTTCTGCCCGGCCAAACTCGTTTTGAAGTGCTTGAATGCGAGGCTCGCCGGGCAAAAACCCATGGCCGCCGCGTGAGAAAAGCGCGGAATTCAAGTGATCTTTATACAAGACACGGTTTAGTCTTATAAAGAAGCACTGAAATAATATAGAAAATATATTCAAAATTTCCAAAATTATAAAATACATAATCTTTCTTTGAGTAGTTAATAAACGAGTGTTAGTTCAGTCTAAGTTAACGTTAGTAAGAATTATATTTTGGTTAGAATCGGTTAGAATATATTAGTAGTTATTCAAAAGAAATATACTGGAATCTAAACTTGCAAACATTTAATGAAAATCACTTTTTTTAATATCTAAAGATAAAACATTGTCACCTTTTAGTTTTAAATAATCTGCTGTTCTCGGACATGCTTTTTCTTGGTAGTTCTCGTGTCTTTCTTGAGCCTCTATCAATCGGAGTAACGTCGACATCACTCGGGCTTACATCGTTAATTTTTCGAGATGTCGGTATTTATTCGGGCTGATCGGTCGGGCTTGTGTATGGTTTATCTTTTTCATTATTTTTTTTGCTGTCTCTTAAACCAAGATTAGATCCTAGTAAAGATTTATAGATATATGATTATATATAGCGTAGTTTATTGGTATTTAGACAATAACATTATTTTAAATATTTTAAAGTGTTTTTGTTCATGGTTACGTCTGTCTTAGTTTTCTTGTTGTAGTTTTCCAGTTTATCTATATTCCTTATACATATACATAATATATACATAAATTTGTGTGTGTATATATAGTTTTTTTTGTCGTTATTGTTCAAACTGTTTTATCTCCGTATTTCCTCAGTTCAGAATAGAATTTCAAATCATATATTAAAAATACGACATACTTTGAATGACTCGTTTACTGAGTTACCCTGCCTTGAATAGCCTCTTTATTTTAGAATTCTTTCATATTTCTTTGCTTCTACCTTGTCTTCCTCGACTTCTTTCTGTTTTATGAACCAGCTCACACCATGAACTACGTCATAACACTCGCACCGTATCACAATCCTCAACGAACGTAAACTACCTCAGACACTTATCTAAATACATGTACAACACAAAGCATGCACTGCACTACTATATACTCCAACTGCACAACACTCTACCATACCACACAACCAGCTGAGCTGATAAAAAAAAATCACAACGGACTGTGATTGGTTAGAAAATTTAATGCCAATCAGCTGGAAACTCACACCACAACACGTCACACCGTACTATACACCTTATTACAACACGGACCACACTTCATATATAAAACACTACTGCACGACGCAGAACAGCTTTCGTATGACTTTAAAAGCCCAAAGGTATGGACGGTAGTGATCTCGCGTGCTGTGATTGGTTAACGGATGTTAATTCCGTAATGTGGCAATACCGAGCGCCGTCATCAGTCATACGAAAACTACTCTGGTACCAACACTACCCGGCGTTACACTGAACTGCTATGTCTGAATCGTTTAACGCTAACACGATGTAGACACTGTCCTGGACGTAACCTGGACGTTTCTGTTAACCTTCCTAGTAGTGCTTTTCTGTTGGGAAGCTTGTGACGTACTCACTGCATTGGTAGGACCAAGATACACCTGCTGCTTGAATTCCTGTCGAAGAGGATCGGATTCAAGCAGGCATTCACCGCAAAGGAATAAAACATGAAAGTTTTCCAGAAAATTCCTTTTTGGATGATGGAGAATATGTCTCCAAGAGCGGTGGTGTTCACCAGAGTTAGGAGCAGCAACGGTAGAAAGAAGAAAGCCATATTGCTGAAAACTATCAGAGCAATTTTTCTGGCCACTTTTCCTTCTCGCTGTATCCCCACCATCTGGCTGGATGCGCGTACTGCCAGATACATGTGGACGTACATCGGAAGCGTGAAGAAGTACGCGATCATCACCAGACCACCCGGTATCATCATGTATTCTAGGGCGCCACTTGTTGGCTCCGATATTGGAATGCAGTGAGAGTCAGGCACGTAAACGTCTGTTAAGGCCGTGAAGGGCAAGACGGCGAACACGAAGGAGATGAAGACAATCGTGACGAGACATGCCTTGGCGGTTTGCGGAAAGATGCGAATGTTAGGATAAATACAATATACAACTGCGAGATATCTTTCGAAGGAGACAACGAAAGATGAAAAAGAGCTAATTCCTTGGGACATGATGCTTACAAACCCAACGAAATAGCAAAATGGGGTCTGAAGAAGATTCATCATCTCATACGTAACAGTGGCTCTTGTGATTGTTATCAAGAGAAGGTAAACTGCCATGAACAGATCACCCAATGCTACGTTCGATACCAGAAACTGAGCTACATTATCACGAAGGACCTTACTACGGGCCGTTACTATGACTACGGTCAAGTTTAGAGCGATAGCAACGGTTGCTAAGACGAACAGACAGGCAGAACTCTTGTTCATTGTGGTCCAACATCTATTCAAAGGCTCCACGTTATAATCACGAAAAAATGATATCTTGCTGTAACCGTTAAAGCACCTAGAGTCCGGGCTACGACAGCTCAAACTATAACCGATATTGTAGAATTGGACATATTGTTGGTCTTTGAAATGAATAATGTTTCCATAGCAACCTGAGTATTTTATAATAGGCGGCGGAATTGTTTTTGAGTAATCAAGTTGAATCAAGGAATGACATTTTTCTCAGTCGAACAATTACATTAAGGCTCGAACACATGATGCGACGTTGCCTGCGACGTTGATTGTAACGAAGAAATTGTGTGTCCACCCGTAAAAAAAAAAGAATTCGTTTCTACTTCTGCAATGTCGTGCGCAGTAGTTGCACTGGTGGACACAACACGGTGAGATTTCCCCGTTGCAAGCAACACCGCATCGTGTGTCCGAGCCTTAATCGTGAAATGATGAGAACCATGTAATGTAAGACAAATTCAAAGTGTTTGTACCGCCAAGCTGAACCACAATGCACCTAGCTTGCTCGGCCATTTCGCTGGGTAACAGATGCCCCAGGCCTCACCGACGAAAGAACTTACAGGAAGACTGGTGCTGAGGATCCTGACACCAATAAATATCACGAACAAACCAAACACACACACTTACATAACAACTAAGTTGTCAAACCCTCTGAACTGCTCTGTTGGTAGGTTTGTCAGCCGGCTTTCAGACAAATCACTGGAAATTAAAAATAAGACAATTTTGTTTACACTACATTTTTTAATCTGATATTTGGCGACGGTTCATCACATCCTTGCATGGCTTCTTAAGGTTAAAACTAAGAACTTAAAATCTTTGCCTCAGACAGTGATGATGATTAACAAATCCTGACAATTCTTTAAATGGTTTACGTATAAAAACTTCAATCCTTGAGTGGGCTTATGAAAATGAGCTTTTATCTTGAATCTTGAGTTATACGAATTTGCTCGCATCGCCATTGTCAGCTGCTTCTTACTACGGTGTACAATAATCACCCGAACTGATAACGAACAGTAGAAACAGATGGGACTCTAGATGACAATAGACCTCTAGTTTCGTATGCAAATTGCCCATTTCAGACCACGTGACATTCTCTTGGGAATTGTTCTTTTATGATGAACATGTTAAAATATAAACATACAGAAGAATCAACTCCCAAGAATGATATCACATGGTCTGAAATGGGTAAACAAACAACGAAGCTAAAGAGGTCCATAAGACCCCTTTCCTCGGCTGAAAAGCTTGAAGATTGTATATTATTTCATCTTGGTATGGAAACCATTATCGAGAACCAAAGAAAATAATGATAATAAAAAGGAAAAAAGATAGAGAAAAAAAGAAAGAAAGAAAAACAGAAAATAATTTTTAGGCCCTGATTTATCACCGTTTCTCTGTTTCTCTAGTACTTTCATTACATTTCAAGTTGGAAGTGGATATTGTTTTTCCGCCTTAAATTACTTTTTACTAAAAGTAGTGTCGGTGTGTTTAACAAGAGAGTCTTTCATCGAAACGACTCCTGCACAAGAAGTAATACTTCTTGGTAGATGCCAGTAGCGCCACCTGTCTTGTCTGTATTTTTGTCTCATTATGCTTACGATTTACCTGAACATTGATTTTGAAATCAAAGTAGCACGCAAGTTAGGTTATTACTCGGGCTACCTGTGGTAGGCCGAGTCTAGGTTTACCTTTTCTATAAGTCTATCTATCGACACTGTCGAA
>WUAP02155898.1:0-10367 GCA_015163945.2 Stichodactyla helianthus
AGGAACTCCGGTTACTGTGAGGAGTAGAAGTTTTAGGAGAAAGGTCTGTAGGTGAATAGCTTCCCAACGTACGAGTCGCATTCTCGTTCGGTGAAGGCGGTGAGCTCTCGACGCCATTCTGTGGTGTTTCAACGTTACTAGCAACTGAGCTTACCTCCGAAGCCTCATTAGTGACTGACATTGGAGAGCTTGTATATCCATCGAATGAGAAAGCGTTGAAATCTTCCATAACTATCGATTCAAATGCGTCATATCCTTCGCAAAATTGAAGATCTGAGAGAGTGTTTACTCAGCCCCGGGGTCATTGACTCGGGCTATTCTGTGATTGGCTGAGACGCTAGGCTCAATTTTATTGGCTAATGTTTCGCGCCCTTTGCTCCGCAGGGCTTTCTCTTTTGTTTTTGAATTGCGATTTTGCCTCGTATTGAAGATCAACACCTTGTGATATCTAACTTGGCTCCGAAGTATAACATGTATAACTACTTGCAGCAATTTCCAACGCGACGCAGTTTAAATTTTGAGGTCAATAAAATAAAACTTTACTATCCTGAGAATCAAAGATTGTTCTTTTTCATTGTTTTGTCCTTCAATAGACCTTATTCGCTTGGGCGCATTTGTTTTACAAGTCAAGTGTTATTCCTTTAGGACTTTTTCCCTTGTTTAATGGTAACGCTTGAGAAGATACATTAATATGGATAAACCTCAAACAAAGAATCGTATTCCCAAGAAGTCTGTATTGGGAAAAAATTACGCCCAAGCCAATAAGGTCTATTTGAACTACGTTGGAAATTATTGCATCAAGGGGGTCTGGCTATTGCTTCTAATACTACTACTACTACTTTAATTCTTAAAACGCATATGTTAATAAAAATCTCAATGCTTTTACAAAATAGAAAAAAAAAAAAAAGATAAAAAAAAGATAAAATAAAATAAAATAAAATAAAATAAAATGAAAAATTTTTAGTCAACACCTTTCGCATACAAAGTACAACAAACTCAACAAACTCTGTTCTGCTAGAGTGATTTCATTTAATCCGCAAAATGAAAAATAAAATTGTACGCATAATACTAGTAGTATACTCTAAACACATTGTTTACGTTTGTTCTTTATCAGCTAATACAAACTAAATAGTCATCTTTCTTTCACGGGTTAAATTAAATCACTCGAAGAGAAATAAGAATGACCGCTGGTTGAGAAAACCGAGAAGAAATCATTGGCTGGCTTATATCAAATTAGCATGCGTTGCCGGCGGTCTGCGGTTTCCCATTCTCTCTTCAGACAGAGCTGAGGGCCGATCGCCGGAAATGCAGGCTAATGTGAACTCTTCGCTGAATAGTTACTCGCGCAGCGCTTGGTCGATCTTTTTTTCTTACAAGTGGGTTTCCTTTGCATCATCACTTAAAACTTCACCAAGGTTGTCTTTAGACTCAATATTTTCGCTTGTTCTTGGCCTTTTTGTCAGTACAGGAAGTTTGTCGTTCTCATCAGCGTAAGGTTCTTCCTGCTTTGTTGGTTTCACGCGACATGGACCAACATTCCTGCAAAACCTTACAAAGAAATAAAAACTAATAAACTCTCAAATTTACTAATCAAATAAATATAATAATTGGGGAGTTTTTGAAATTCAGAAAGATTTTAAAAAATGGAACTGAGTCAACTAATAATTGAAAGTTGAAAAGTGAGAACTCGGACTTATTTTACTCTGAGTCCCTTCCTTCCAACTTCCCACCCACCCTTTCTTCAAAGAAAATGAAGAGATTTTTCGTTCCCAGAGCTTGCAATCCTTAATTTGGTCTGCGACAAGAAACGAAGGGCTCTGGGAGAATTCAATACTCCAGTTTCAAATTCTCTGTTATGCAGGGTCAGCCTCATTTTTGTGTAGAATATTCACGTGTTTCAGTGAAGGTCGACGGAATTTCAATGCATTTGTATTGTTGTAGTTGTTTATAGTTCGTTTCATCGTTGTTATTTATGAATATTTTGACAATGAAATGAAGCTAACCCTGGAAAAACGAGTCTTTAATCTAGACGTACAGCGGCATTTTGCAATTCGGAAAACGTCTATTGACAGTCTTTTCTGATTGGCTAGTACGACAACGATGAAACTGAAACTGGGAAAGCCCTCGTTTGACAAAGGCCAAAAGGAAGGCGGACTCTGGAAACAAGAAATCATGGCAAATTGTCCAATGATTTCAGTAGTCCTATTTCAAAGGGAGACGTTTGTTTTTCAGTAAAAAGAAGCTTAGACTTACCTTGTTATGCTGAGCTGTCCAAAGTTTCCAACAGGTCCAAACACAGCACAGAAGGAAAGAAATGCAAATGTAGCGTACAGCCAGCTGAATACCATAAGTAACATCAAAAACTGGCCGAGTTGATTATAGACCAATACAACTGCAGGCATCATGAGAGTCCCTGAAAAATCAGGACAACATCAGTCACTTTTACCTTTTTAAAATAATACTTGAAATCTGCCAGTATTTAGTGATTTCCCGCCAAAATACCTGTACCCGAAATATAAAATACAATTCAAATAAACTGAACTCTCCCTCTTCTGTTTGATGACGTGTGCCGATGAGTGCCGTAAGCGTGCCTTGCCGTGACCGTTATTTTTTCTAAACTTTTGACGTGAAGTACCTTGACCGTGTCACGACCGTGTTCGTGTGGGTGGCGAACTTTTCACAGTCATACGAAATCTGCTGTATAAATCTAAGAGTGTCATGAATAAGGGTAACACTAAGGGATGGAAGAAAAATTATCCAGTCATTTTGTTCAAAAATATATGAATTCCAAGAAATGTTAACTTGTTTACCTGTGATAAAAGTAGTCACTGCTGCCATGAAGATGGCCGATCCGATGTGCGCAAAAGAATATCGTACTCTCAATTCCCTATTTTCTTTGTGCGGTGAAAGCCGGTAAGCCACTCCATAATGCATGGTGAAGTCAATAGAAAGACCCACAGCTACCGACATCACGATAGACTCCAGAACATTGAGCTGCCAGCCAAGTAGGACCAAACAACCGACCGATATGGCGATGATGCCAATAATGGTTACGATAGCATAAATACTGATGAAGATATTGAGCGTGGTCAGTAACATGACCCCAAAAGCGATACCAACTGATATACTCATGGATGAAAATGTACCCTGTTGAAGACTGTCCTGCAGATTGTACATTGATTTGAGGTCACCACTTACAATCCAGCCATTTTTCATGCCAGGAGGTGCGTCTGCAAACAGTTTTGACTCCCAGTTCTTCAGACGTTTCCAGAAATCATCCATTTTATCATGTGCTGCAGTCCATTGAACATTAGTCTCGAAGTCAATCACCATTACATAAGCTTCTTTAGTCTGACTATATACTAGATAGGGTCTTCTCGACTCAAAATGGTACTTGCTCCACCGACTACAATTTCGAAAGACCTGTTTTGGAAATGGGAAGGCGGAGTTTCCGCACTCTGAAGTAATCGCGTCAAAGGAACATGCGCTACCTTCTCCATAATTCTTGTTTGTGTAAAAAGACTGTTTCCGAAGACTTGTACATAAAGCTACCATCCAGTTTTGAGATTCTTCCGTGAAAGGATCAAACGAGTAGTCATATTCTAAAGTTCCTTTGCTGTCAGGGTTCAAGTAGTCGCCATTATCAATGTCCTTTACACCCCAAACAAGTTGGACAAACAGCCCCCAACTCTTCACTTGATTGAATCGAAATTTATATTTGATTCCGAGGTAGTACTTTTCAACATGACTACTTGCTGCAAAGACCTGGAAATCTTTGCTTGTTGGCAGATTCAGACCTGGTTTAACTAGTATTACACACAAGAATCCAATAGTCAAAGCAAAGAAAAGAAAGATCCAGAGGAAGTGTAACCTCTTCTTGAGGACTGCGTTTGGAAGCCAATGGTTAAATATCTTTTGGCTTATCTTAGTGAAGAAGGTGTTGTGCCCAGGAATAAAGTGGCAAGGGAAGTCAATAGCCCAACAAACAAGACAGGCCAAGCTGCTCCTCGAGTCTTCATCTGTCGTAGATTTACTTTGATCAGTATGGCGGTCAGATTGGCCTTGGTTCGATACACCACCGTCTCCACCTCGGGCATTAATGTCTCTAGAGACCGGCTCTTCTTGAGTCGTTTGAGGGCTTGGTTTAACAGTCCGCTTACGAACCCATCTTTCGTGCAAGATCACAACAGCTGGAAACCACGTGACCATCATCAAATAATTTGTCAGTATTGACAGGCCTGCGTAGATGCCAAAACACTTGATAGAAGTGATGTGTGATGTCACGCTGGCAAAAAATGCTGCGGAAGTCGTCAAACTCGTGACGAACATTGACAAGGCTGCGTACCTAAGGGTTTTGAAAGTCAGAGTCATGATATTCGCATCTGGGTTGGCCCGTTTTGTTTGCCTCCAAATATCATAATAGACAAACGCATCGTCAGCTCCAATGCCCACAAGAAAGACAAGGGTAATGACGTTTAGAAAAGGAAAGAAGGAAATCCCAAAAACAATGTTATAGAGAAAGTACGAAATGACAAGAGCAAAAATAATGCAAAACAAGGCACAAATGGAAAGGATGATGGAGTTTAGAAATAAGCACATGATAATTAGAACAAAAACCATGGCAATTGCAGGGTATTTAGTATTCTCAATTAAAAGCTTGTTGAAGAGATCGAATTTGAAATTGCCAAAATCAAAGGCAACAACTTTGACGCCGTTATATTCTGGGAAGGAGTCTTTCAGTTGCGTCTCGTAGATATGGTAAAATAGATCATAACTGCTATAGTAGATAGGTGACATTGCTAACGAGTACTCCAAGTAGGTATCGTTCGGTGTTTTGAGAAAACCACTGTCTGCAAGGTAATTCAAGGTGTTGAAAACAGCATTTTCTTGACTACACTGACAAGGAATAGAAGGGCAACTTTTATAGCCAGAAGGGTTACAAAAACAACTTACTGTTGAATTAAGCAGCCCTTTGGCAAAATACAGCGAACAATTTTGGAGAATGGTCAGTCCCTTTTGAACATCAGAATCTGTGATGTTTTCACAAGAGCCTTTCCTACCAGCTGCAGCAACAAGGTTCCCCAAAGATAAAGATGGACAGCAATCAGGGCATCCTCCATAATAGTTGAAATTAAAACCAGCATTAGACTTCATGACTTTTTTCTCTAAAGCACACATCGCTTTCAAGTTTTTAGCAGTAAAAAGAGTACCTGATGACGTTTGAAAAACTAGGCGTACCCCACTGCTTCTCATCTTACATTGGCTATTAGTTTGGCGATGCTTTCTTGATATAGATTGTAGTTTGCCATTGTTTCGTGAGCTTACAAATGGAGATAAATCTTTGGCTTTGTTTATATTACTATAGGTTATTAAGCGGTTGCTGAGTTGGGTTCCTCTTGGCTCAAATCCCTGCAAGAAAACAATAGCTTGTTATCCTTCACTACACAGGAAAACTACTGTGTTCATGCAAAGTACCTTTACGTTTGATGCAATGAGCCAAAACGAAATGTTTTATGGGTTATAAGAAAGCAGCACATAAATTTTCTTTTTCAGGTGTGTCATTAGGAATGTCAGGATTTACAGAATTTACACTTATGGCTCTAGAAAGCTGGAATGCAAGATGTGGAGACTGGAATCTAAGTTACAGAATCTGGAATCCACTACTTTTCTCTGGCATTATAATTTAAGGCTCCTTCTTTGTTACAAACTATTGTATTCTTTGATAGAGTTCTTTGTATTGCAGGGTATCATTTAGCTTCATTTTATTGTTTTCAGCTTTTGTTTCTATTGAATTACATAATCCATACTCTGATACATAAAGGAGGAGCCTAATTTAAGTAATGCAATGGGCATAAAATGATAAATACATTTTTAGTGACATAAATGTAATCAGGGAATTCAGAAAAAATTCCAAGTCTGCCCACACAATAGGCAAGAATCTGTCAAGCAGGCTCAGAATTTTTTTGAGTTTCTTGTCAAGTTAGTGACAAACTGAATATGGTTCGAATATTGTTTTCCTAGCTAAGTATTTATTTTTCTATCTAACATGAAATACATTGTGGTCAACAAATACCTTGATGGGGTCTGCAAAGCTTGGCAATGGTGGAGCATTTAGAACTGGCAAAAAAGAGAACAATGCAAGCACAGTAACCAGAACTGGAATGAAAATTGCCAAAGCCAGAGCAATCAAGTCTTGTTTGGTGCATCTATAAAATATATTAGGGTGTACATATGAATTAATGAATGTTTCTGAATTATAGATCAACTTATGGATCATTCATTGTTTATTATTGACTACTTATAAAAATGGAGTGGCCCAGGGCTGGAGGGATTTGAAGGAGCTCTTTTTCTGCTGGCCCAGTATAAAATGAAGTCTAAATAGTGATGATGATCCCTTCCCAATGGGCTTTAATCATGTGGCGGCCATGTTTATTTCCAAGAGAATGAAAACCTTTGTTCATGCACGCGTAACTCATTCTGAAGTGTTTGAATGTGAGTCATTATCATCATTTTTTCTCACATGGCACACAATAGGCCTTAGGGTGTGCCAACATTGGAAAATGATGTTCCAATAGGCACCTGAGGTTCTTTTTGTCCTTGTTGCATACCTAACAGAGGTTTTTTGTTATTCATCAGGCTTTATCTCAGATAAAGCCTGATGAGTAGGTTAATGAGGGCAATATCTAGATACATCCCTTGAATTTGTAACTTATTACTGAAAAAGACAGTTGATGTATGAATGTGTGAGTGTTTTCTCTTGAGAATTACCAGGTTGTGAAAACCTCTTTAGGTATACAATAAGACAGATAAATACCTTGAACATTGGCAATAAGCCATATAAAGCCTGAGGACTGAAGGCCTGAGGGCTTTATAGGCTTATTGCTGACATTTGAGGTATTTATCTCCTACATAAAGGCCACCTGGGAGAAATGTATTGTTTCAACCAACATGGTCACCATGTGATTTAAAGCCCATTTCTATGCCCACCCTCTCTAAGGTACAGTTTTATAGGCAGCACACTGATGCAACACACCTCCTATTTTTACCCCTTACCCCATTTATTCTATGACCAGTCTATTACCGTAGCTAGAGTAAGAGGGAATGGGTGAGGAACACACAAATTTCATATTCATTTACATTTTACCCCTTCTTCCCCCCAAGACATTTGAAAAGTTATAGTATGAGGGAAATATTTCAGTGTCTCCACATTCTCTTATGGCAAAAGTTTTCAGAATCACATTTTCTTAGCTAATCTTCCCAGGAAATAAATAATGAATGGTCCCTAATTAGCTTATGAATGATACACATACAAAATTTCTTTTAATAATTTAAGTCTCTCTAGATCAGGTTTTGACAAAGTGCATCGCGTAGACATAGGATCCCATAGTTATTACATTACCTAACATGCAACTTAACTTTTGGGGAATCAGGATGGCATGGTGGTAAAATGCTCACCTCTCACCTTTGAGGTCCAGGGTTTATATCCCAGTTACCCCATGTGAGCTGAGTTGGTTGGTTCTCTTTCTGACTCCAATGGTTCTTTTGGTTCTCTAGTTTTTCCTCCTCCCTCTCAAACCAACCCTAACTAATTCAAATTGGTTAGAGCTCCAGGGTCATACATGGACTGAATAGTGGCTGCCAGAGGCACCTTCATATGCTTTCAGTTTGCTCCAATTAAGCTGCACCACTGATGTACTATTTGTGGTGGTGATTAGTGATAACAAGTTTTTTTACATTTTGATCTTGGGGTCTGGTTGCCACTGGTGGTTGGAAACTCCAAGACTTCACTCATGCTTTCAGCCTCTTACAGCATGACACACAAAAGTATGACTACTTTTAATGTATTTGCATACTTTTTTGCACAGGATTTTACTGACAAATGAGCTATTACTCACCATATTTGGTAAAATCAGACAGCTTCTTATCTAAATGTGTCAGTTTAACGTACAAAATCCCGTGCACAAAAGTATGCAAATACATTAAAAGTGGTCATACTTTTGCGCGTTGTGCTGTAACTCTGCAATTTAATATACCCTATCCCCAACAAGACTTCTCAAGATAGTCCCCTCAATTTTGCCAACCTCCCACACACACCACAATATAGCAATAGAATTGATGTTCACAGGTGTTCATATCTATTTGGCATTACCAGGCTCATTTTAGCCCAAGTGCAGCAAGGGTTAAAATGATAGTTCTGAGAAGGGCCAGAAACATTCACACCCAAGATCATCTACTCTATTACTATTATAATAACTTTATAGGGCATTTACATAAGGAATAAAAAGCAATATTTTTTTAAAATACCGGTTTTCATGTCGGTATTAGAGTGGTTTTCATTAACCCGTGAAACAAAGTAAGCTTATACTAATTAGAGTGTAATAGTCAGATAGACACAATAGTAAACTAGTATAGGCTGCGTCGGTGTGTAATGAATGCAATAACCAATAAAAGGAAATGTGTAACACCGTGAAAAAAAAGAAGAAAAATATACTTAACTTTACTGACGTTTCGAGCTTTCGCCCGTCCTCGGAGTGATACGTAATACTAATAATACTAATATAAATACGTAATAATAATAATAATAAAGCGTAATACACTGAAGTGTATTTCACGGGGGCTAAAATATATTTTAGCTCGCTGAATTTTCTATTTAAGCCGGCTTAAATTCGCCACAATGCTCTATAAAATAATGAATGAATGCGACGAATGAAAGCCCCCGGTTTCTAAGTACAAACATAGTCTTCCTTTGCAGCCACTATTAGTGACGTCGGTTAAACGGCTGCAAAGGACACTAGTACAAACAAAAAAGAGCTAGATTTTATAGTTTTCATTTCATCACAATATTGAACGACCAAATTTATCAATCATTAGCATTTAAGAGGCCAGCTTTCTTTAATCTTTGGATTCATTGTTATATAAGTTACAAACGCTATCTTTTTCTATATTAAGATTCTATAAAGATTTTAACCAAAAGTTATCTATTTGCTCTAAGTGCGTTCCAGAGATCTTTAGATCTTACCTCATATTTGAAGCCGCCTTATAAGTCTGCTAAACCGTCATTTCTAGATAATTAAAGCTTATTAGCCAATTTGTCTTTCTTGTAGCTCGATTTCGCTGTTGTTCGTCGTTTGGTACGAGTAATCCACAAATATCGTAAAATATCGTTTCTCCTGGTTAAGCTACGTCGCTGTTCTAGACCATAAAAATGAAAGCTGTTTAGTCTGGATAGCTTTTTTACAGCATGTAACTGCTGAGGAGATCCAAATACAAGTTTATATACAAATTATAAGTTATTCGATCGAGTTTCTTTATTTCACGGTTTATAGATTCTTTCAAGCCTTGTATGGATTCACTAACCTGTACTAATGGTTTTCTTCTTTGTCTAGTGTTAACCTTCCTCGCCTTCTAGCTTCCTCGTTTATTGAAGATGTCAAACAACATGGAGCTTTGGTTATAAAGATACGAATTGACTTGTCTATGCATTGCTTCTTTGCATAATAGTTTCCCCGATACATGTAAATGAGGAGCGTCCGTCAGCTGAACAAATAGAATATACTTTGCCTGTCAGAGGCGCAAAATTACTGAAATGGATAGTCTGTACAATGTGTAATTTTTACTCAGGTTCACGTTTCTGATCGTGGCTCTTATTGCTGCGAGCCATCAGGCGAGCAGCAACACTAATCTTGGGCTCCCTGTGTGCCGTATGCCAGAAAAAAATCTCGATGTAGAAGTTCTTCCATTTGGCCCCCCCGCGACTGCAATTTCAGGGGCAAGCAGTGTAGTGTGGACTCAGAACGTCATGTTCCTTCTTTCTACCTTGTGCGGGCAGTAGAGTGACAAGCTAAACAGGTAAGGTATGTTGAAGAACTAAGTAAATGTCTATTGTTTAAATTATCTTTACAATAAAAAAGCTGTGAAGCGAATCCTACGACTTTTTGTGCAGTTCATGCTTGATCGAATGGCGTTTGCATTGATGACTTCTGTAAACACCAGTGAGCGAATCGAAGCGAATCCCCGTCGCCTTTTCCATACCTAAGTCTATTGTTTCTCATTCATTTGCAAATAATTAATGTGAATTATCTTTCTTATTTTCAGATAACAACAATTTACATAATCTTCAGCGAATACTCAAGTTATTTGGATGCAGTGCTGGAACACAATATCATGAAATATCTACGAGACTCAGCCATGTTAAGCCTGGTTCTCACTAGCGACGCAAGCATAAGCGCAAGCAACGTACGCAGACTCAGTAGTGCATTTATCACCAAGGTGTGAGAAAAGACAAGCACTGCTAATGAGCAGTACAATACTGAGTCTGCGTATGTTGCTTGCGCTTATGCTTGCGTCGCTAGTGAGAACCAGGCTTT
>WUAP02155909.1:0-10367 GCA_015163945.2 Stichodactyla helianthus
GGAATTCTGAAATTCTAAACTTCAGTTTTAACACCCTAACAGATACCAAATCACTGATTTTTACCCCTAAGAGATACAACAACCATGCCTGATACTTTTACCCCAGAGTCCCCCCCCCCCAGGGTATATGGCAGGAGAACAAGTTATGGACTGCAAATTGGCCAATAAGAGTGTGTAAAATTACTGTGACTCTCAACATTCTGTTAACTTGATAGATGTAAGTTGCCCATTGGAACTTGATTTTTTCACTGCTGCCAGTCAAAAATATAAAAGTTACCAACTAATTATTTTTGATTGATGACAGCAAAAAACCAATTTCACAAGCTGCTAAAATATCTAAGTTCTCAGAACATTGAGAATCACAGTAACTTGCCATATAATAAAGGAATATATTAAACATTTTGTGCATGCTTGAGTAATACTATGAAAATGCTCAAAATGTCCTCATTTATCATCCAAAGTAAAAGACTGCACTTGCATGAACCAAATAGTTTTTGATGGGACCATGTCTGCCAAAATTGGTTATAAACAGATCAGTTTGGAGGACAAATATTTGATCTGATTGTTTAGTCCTCAAAATTGAACTGCATTTTGGGTCCACATCTGGACAGAGGTACCTTTTGTAATGATCAACAACAAAATCAAAAAACACAGAGCAAAAGAGAAAAATGAAAATGGACCTCTGTTAGCAGGCTTCTATTTAGGATAATTGCAAGGGCATAGCCAGGGGGGACCAAGGGGGCCCTGGACCAACTCCTGTTGGTAGTTTTTTAGCATGCTTGATACCAAATGGGCTATTCCAAAAGGCATTGAATCCATCATTTCCACTCAGCAGTTGTATCAAAGAAAGTCATTGTCATGCTGTAGAAACCTAAACACCTAAGTAGTCACATGATAAGTTGAAAATGGGTTTTGGAAAAGGGTTTTGGCCCCCCCAAGGCAAAATCCTGGCTACACCCATGAATTGGTAAGAATCTCATTTCATTCACAGGAAAGGATACAGTTGGACATAGGAGCTGTCAATTTCTGTCAACCACTCTACCAGCTCAGCAATAGATGGGCATGTTGCATCACCCTGTAATGCTTGCTCAAGACTTAAAGTCCCTAGATAAAAGAGAAATGAGATAAGTAAGAAAGCTCACAAGGATCAAAGACAAAAAATGCAATAATTTCCTTGCATTTTATGTCATTGACTTTCAGTGGCACCAACAGCAAATGACTGCCTAATTATTTTTCTAATTCCCTGTTCAAGTTCAGTGGAATTCTGGATCAGTCCCTTTGGAGCCTTTCACTTATTGTGGCCTTGGGGGTTCAGCAAAATGGAAGGGGGTTACATAATCTGGAGAAGTCTTGTAGGGATTTCCTTGTCAGGGGGCATTAAGTTTCAGAGGTGTGATGCTGAAAGTATTACTTAAGTCTTGGAGGTTACCCTCCACAGAGGAGTTAGCTGAAAAATTGTTTGGTAACCAAGGCCCAAAAGCTTCCAACCCCCCCCACCCCCCCCAGTGCCATAATAAATGAAAGCCGCCTAGAACCATACTGTGCCACACCAACACCATAGTGGCCAATCAATGAATTTTTCTACAAGAAATTAGCCAATCAAATAGCAAGAATTTGTTTGCCAGATACAAATAGTACTCTCACTACTGAGTGAGTTATGTGCAAATGTATCTGTCATACGAATTATTGTTATCTAATTGGCTAATTACTTGTAAAAAATACATCGAGTAGCTATGGTAGCCTGCATTGTACAGTAAAATAGTATGATTCAAGCAGAAAACCTTATCCAGAAGATCTAGAGTAAGTATGTATAAAATAAAAGATACCTTGGGTGGAATGTTGATGGTACACTTCAAAAGAAGTCTTCCTATGTTGTGATATTTTCTTTGATACTTCTTTAAGAGTCATTCTGTAAGGATTGATAAACACTACATATCAAGCATTGCAAACGCTTTGCAAGTGTGAAATTCACTTGCATTTAATTACCAAATGGGATACTGAAAGGATGCTCTTTTGGTGGTAGCTCGTGTAGTTTGGTGTGGGAGCAGAATTGGGTATGTAATATATCAAAAACTAGTTCAGCTTACCCATAGAGAAAATAATGCCCTGGGATCTCCTACAGTTGCCACATACATTACATTGTCTGGCTGCGTTTCCAGTGTGGTTGGTCCTTGTAGTGTAGTGGTTAACACATCGGACTAGTAAACTGAAGATTTGTGGTTCGATTCCCGCCAAGGGCTTAATGTTATTTTTCTCTTTATACTATCAAAAACTAGTGTTAGTGTTCCATCAGGGGTTCCAAACACCAAGAAACAGAAAATTTTATTGTTTCGAGGTGTTTGGAATACCCTGATAAAACAATTGCACTAGTCTTTAATGTGGCTTTTCAAACAAATTAATAATGATTGTTCTAGAGTCTTCTGAAAGAAGTATAGTGAAGTACAAGTAGAAGGTAAGTAATTAAAATGCAAGTGTCTTGATCAGTGATCAAAACCCTTAAGATCTTGATCTGGTCTTTCATTGGGTATCAAGATTCATTCACCTGACTGAATAGAAGCTCCTGACAGGAAGTCCAGTTAATGAATTAGTACTAAGTTTGAGAAAGTACAATCAAAGAAACTCTCTTGGGTAGTTTTCACTTCTAGGATTTTACCTTGTATAGTTTTGATGAATAAGACAAGGTACGGGGGGGGTCATGGTTTTTAATATTGTTTGCAGAATATTACATGGGGGGGTGGGTCAGAAAAAACAAACTCACAATGGCAGGGGACTTGGGAATTCCCAAAAATGTATGGGAAAAAGTTTAAAATCATCATAACTCCCTTCTACAGAAATTCTGGATGTTCCCTAGACCAGAAAGCTAAGAGGGATTGATTCACTTACAAATATTCGGTATATAGTTTAGTCAAGAGAGACTCTATGGCCTTGATGAGTTTATATCTTAGTTTTTCCTTGACATCACCCAGGTCTTCCAGAGGTTCTTTATCAAAAGACACCTTTTCACAAGCAGCTAGTTGCTCCAGAAGGTTCACTAATGAGTTTACCACAGCACAGGAACTGGATTGAACTTCTTCAACTCGTGTTTTCAGATCTCGAAGAGCCGTGTAAACCTTCTTGAGCTTTTTGTAGCACAACGATGGTCCATCCATCGATAAAGGCAAGTTACAAGCTGTTATGTTCTATGAAAGTAAAACTCTTTAAGTTGTGGAAGTTATAGTGATTTCTTGTTATTTTTGATAGATCACCACCTAACGTTTTGTCCGCCATGTTCTTTACCACAGGGATCCCTCCCACAGGGATCCCTACCCGGGACGGGCTGGCCATATCACCTGGGCTGGGGGAGGGGTGGGGGATTTTTGATGTGACACCATAAAAATTATCTGATCCCTCCCTGAAGTACAATGAGACTTAAGTGATCCCCCTCATTTTCGAACAAATCTACACACAATTTTTTGTGATTGCCCCTTACTTTCTGTCGTTTTTTGCTAGCCTGCGTGCAGGCTACCGTCACGCTCGTTGCAAAACCTTGTGAATCCCCACCTCCACTCTTTCTCCCAGGCCATAAATAATGACGGAATGAATCAAACCCTTAGCCTCTTTTAGAGTTAAAACTCGGTAAGTGAAAAATTAACATAGTTTACTTATGTATCAAAATTCAAAAGCCGAGATTGGGCTCCCTGTGTTTTGCAACACTTCGTTTGCACTAGTCATCGCGGCCATTTTAGTGTCTGTGTCATCAAAATGGCCGCGCCTTTGTCTCTCAATCGATCTCGATTGGAAATGGTTGCAACATCGTGCATGATAATAGCTTGCGTACGTAGCTTGCGCAGAGGGGACTGGCCAGCTATGCATAAAATAAATAAATAAATAAATAAGTAAATAATAATGGGGTACTTATATAGCGCATTTCACAACTGTCTCAATGCGCTTTACAATCATTGTCAGTGGAGGACTTTACAGGCTGCATTTTAAGGCGCCATTGGCAGCCGAGCAGCTTACAATCATTAGTAGGTAATTAGTATTAGTACATTATGCCTCCAATTGGGGTAGGCTGTTGAACCGGGAGACAATCCCCTACTCTTACGCGAATAGTTCAACAGGTTCTTTAATGTCCCCCATATACAGGTTAAGGAAGGGATGGGAGACAGGGCCTACGGTATAAAGTCCTTATCCTTAAAGTCCTTAAGACCTGAAGGTCTAACCATTTGCAGATGTAATTACAAAGGCAGCACCTTCTCCTCAGTTATTTTAAGATCCTGAGTGTTGGTCCGGCCGAGGCGTGAACCCACGACCTTCCGCACGAGAGACGGATGCTCTACCAACTGAGCTAATCGGGTGGCGGTAGCTCGGAAATTTTTTCCGAGAAAAATTTGCTAGTGAAGAAACATAATCACATAAATAATCAAAATCTAGTTCTCCCGCGTCGCGTGCAACACATTTCATAGTGCTAACGAAATGCATCATTTTCCTCCTTATTATCATCATCTTCTTCTAATCCTATTGTTGTTGTTGTAGTCATTGTTGTTTTGAATAGCTGGTGGTCAGCCAAATACTTAAGTGTTTAGGTTGTTTTCAGGGTGATTTTTGAATGCGTGCGCCGTCGAGGCATTTTGCTGTGCAGATCACGCAGACACAACAAACGCACGACAAACAGCGCAGCCTGCCCAACCCAACTCTACTGGACGAGAAATCTTTAGCACCAGCACCCAACCCATCTCGCTGTACTAGAGAAGATGCTCTCTTCTCAGTTAACAGAGCAGACCAGAAGTTAGCAGACTAGGATACGAAGGACTACACTCTACTATTAAGATGGGTTGGCTCAAATCTTTGCCAATCTTTTATACAGAGCAGATCTTTTCTGCAGTGAAAAACCCTACTTACATGATGAAATGCCGAGTCCAGGAACCCGAGACCTCATAGGCGCTCTACCGCTGCGTCATTCTTGATAAAAATCAAAAATCACTGCGGTCAAGATGTACAAACAAGGACGTGGAAATGTTGGATGTTGGATAAGAAAAAGGGAAGAATTGTACTTTCTCAACCGAAAGAAAACGAATGCAACGAAATACCCGATGAATGATCGATGCTCGTTCCATAATATAATTGACGTTGCCTAGCAACACGCACATCAAAGTGTTCCTAGTAACAAGGGACTAAATTTGACTAAATTTACGTTGTTTAGTTCATCTCACGTTCCCAAAATTCCAGTTTGGCCTCATACCTCATCTTTTCCAGCTAATAAATCCACGAGATGTTAAGTTTTTTTGACAGCCTGGCACGCGTCTAACAAAAGCCCACGTCACATGAAGCATGAATCAAACTACTGTCAATCAAAATGGCAAAAAGCAATCAAAAGGTTGAAATAGCAAATAGCTAATATTGTGCTGTTAGCTTATTCTCTGCTTTACCCAACATTCATCCAGAAAAGAATAATGATGGCATCAAAATGATACGAAAAACATCTGAGATATCTGTAGAACCGAACCTGAGATCTTGTGCAACCAGCCCGCGGAATAGTCTCGCACCCTGTCGGTCTCGCACGTAAATCGGCTACGAATAATCTCCTCTAAATTCACTGTTATAACTATCGTATCACGCATCAGAAAAGGAAAGCTACCCTTTGCAGTGCTAACGTGTAATAGCATAACTATCAGGGAGACCCAATATTTCTTATTGTGACTGTATGAACAATATTTCAGAGTTAAATTCGATGCTTTTATAAGGTGCACAAAATTAACCTTTAACCTCAGCTAGTGGATAGATCACGTTTATTTTCTAGTTAACCATTACTTAACAAGTGCAGTGCGACTGCGAATAATCTGAACAGAAATGCCGCTACTAATACACCGCATTTAAACCCAACCAACCTTACAATGGATGTAGACCAAATACTTGAGCGTATCGGTCAGTTTGGGCCGTTCCAAAAGCGCGTCCTCGCTATGTTCTTGTTCATCTTCTTCCCAATCACCTACCAAACGTTAATCATGGTGTTCGTGGCTTATGAACCTCCGTGGATGTGCACGACAAACAGTACAGCCTGCCTACAACCCAACGCTACTGGACGAGAAATCTTTAGTACCAACACCAAACCCATCTCGGTGTACGAGAGAAGATGCTCTCTTAAGAGAGCAGACTGGAAGTTTGCTGACTATGATCTGTACGAAGGGCCACATACTACTATTGTCACAGAGGTAAGCGTACGTGGTCAGGGCGGTGTTCAATTAACCGTTGAGGTCAGTCGAATGCAGTTTGGGGAAAACAAATGTCCCTAGCAGTGCTGGCGTACTTTTTTTTAAGCAACTGAGAATTTTGCATAAGCTGTAGGAAGCATTATTAATATTGACCTAATGGATTTTGAATAAGGTTGAGCAGAAGAATCGTATCTAGTTTCGCCTTGTCTTCGATATTTGTTCTCGCATTATTGGCGTTTTTATTTAACTCACTTTCCGAGCTCAAGGGGTTCTTGTATATGCCTCTTCAAATAAAAACCTCTGATATTTTAAAAGTATACTTGTGTATACGTCTGGCTCTAGATGACACAAGGAAAAAAATCAGTGTTGCCAAAATGTGTTGAACATGTCAACATCAGTACAAATTGTGACATTGTTCAAGTCATAACAGTGATAAATAAGAAGAGTTTAAACTTGGAAAAGTGATTCTTTTTTTTTTTTTTTCGTTATTTATGTCTCCACTGTGGACAGTCATTACATTCGAAATTTGATATTTTATTCAAACTTGTAAACCCGGTTTGGATCCAATTTCTCTGCACTGTTTTACGACATGTATATGACATTTGGGATTACATACATAAACCTTGTATTGGTAAGAACATTTCGTTAGACAAGTGGAAAGTCGGTTACCACAAATTTCTGTCTAGTTGATTTTAGCCTTTTATGTCAAAGGTTATGAGATTTGCATGTGTTAGAGACTGCGAAATATGACTATTTCCGGTCGAGTTATTAATCAGAAACCTGTTAAAAAGCGAACAATAACTCAAAATCACTTAGTGTTTTCAATTATTATTGGGGAAGGGGGGGAGGGGGGAGGGGTACTCCCATATATCTGCTCTACGGGTATATGCCACTGGTTTTTGGCCTTGCTGTCTTAAACAGGGTATACATTTTACCCGAAATTGTCTTAAACAAGATCTATAATTATATAATCTATAAGAGGTAAGGCGTCATGAAGGGTTGAATGAAAACAGATTTTCCAGTTAACGTTCCTCAATGAAGTTTGGTACACTAGGACCAAAAGAATAGCCTCGCTCTCTCTTGCTAGAACCCGCGGGATATAAGTAGTGACCGGGAATGAGAAGGGCAAGATCGTCTTCAAAAATTAATCAAAAATTTAACTGGAACTGAAAGATGCTTTTCCAAAATGTATAGACTGAAAATTGGAATGACCCCCCCTTTCTGTAGCTTTGCTGCGCCCGGGTGTTATGAGTTTATATAGTGTGTCAAAGGGTTGTATGCCTGATTGGTGAGGGACAGAACATGAGAGCTGCATGGAAGGAATCTTCTTTGGCTCGCCCTCACTCCCGTGCCTCGCTATTAGCCCCTTCCTTTCCCATGCATCTGTCTACAGCAAACCCATTCTCGGCGGAAAAGATATCACGGTGAATTTCCCCTATTTTTCTTTAACTAGTTTGATCTGGTCTGTGATAAAAGTCTCTACGCCTGGTTGGCCAACTCCATGCTGTTCTTTGGCTGGGCTTTGGGTGCCATCATTATTGGTGCCATAGCAGACAAATACGGACGGCGCAGCGTTCTCTTCCCTTCTGTCATCATGGTGATGGTCCTGACCTTTGTCATGTCGTTCGTCAAAGCTGCTTGGCTTATTCTTTTTCTGCGTGTCGCTGCTGGAATCTTCGAGGGAGGAAGTATCCTCACAATGTTTGTGTTGGCGGCGGAGTTGGTTGGGCCTGCGAAGAGAGCGCTGTCTGGCACACTGGTATGGTTTTACTTTACATTTGCTCTGATGGCGATTGGATTAAAGGCGTTTTTCATTCGAGACTGGAGATGGCTTTGCATCGTTTCTGTGGCACCCTTTGTTTTCGTCGTTATCTTTTGGAAGTAAGATTTTTATATGACGTACAATTACGTGATGACAGCCATTTTGGACGTCGAATATAAGTGGTTCAATATCTAAGAAATAAGAGTTTCAAAATGAGATTTATTTAGAGAAAAAGATTCTGTTGCTCTACTGCAGTCCAACATGGCTGCCATCCCTTTTTCCGTACCGCAACCTTATTGGCTCAATTTGGTTGGGCATCGATTTGTTGTGCAGGAGATCTTGGGTTCAATCCCTGGCCTTACCAACACCTTGCTTAGTCTCTTAAATAAGTAAGGAGAAACTGCTGCCTCTGCTCTAAATACCTCCGCGAATAGTTTAGACCACCGTCGCTTAGATAACAACGTAAAATGGCGGTCCTGTGTAATTTACGTAGATTAAACGCAGAGAGCCAAGGTCTTGGTATTTAGTTGCGATTGTCAAGTATAAATCTCTCTAAATACTGTGGATTGATTTTAAAATCTATTTTTCAAACAATCTAATAACTTTTCTCGGCTGGATATAATTTTTCCAGGTTCGTACCAGAGTCTGTTCGCTGGCTTCTCATCGTTGGACGCAAAGATCAGGCTAAACAGATCCTGGAACACGTCGCCAGGGTGAACAAAAAAGAGATGCCATCGAGTGACCTGCACGTACCTGTCGTACCTCCCAATAAGGGATTCTTTGAGCTGTTCAGCACTGCGAAACTTGCCTTTCTAACGCTTCTACAGTGTTATGCCTGGTAGGTAGCCCAAAGGTGAAACCAACTGAGACATTTTAACTTAAGGTGTGGTAGTACGAGCAACAAAATGTGCAACTTATTGCGCAACATTGTTGCTTTGCAAGTTGCAGAGCGATGTTGCTTGTATGACCATCATGTACGCAACTTGTCATGCAACAAAAAATCGATGTTGCAAGCAGCAAAATGTTGTTACACGAAGTAAAAAGAACTTCTACTTTTTGAAACAAGCACCCACAACTTGGAACATAGGTTTCTGTTGCATGCAAGTTGCCTACATGGTGGTAATACGAGCAACGTCGCTCTGTAACTTGCAACGCAACATTGTTGCGCGATAAGTTGCATATTTTGTTGCTCGTATTACCGCACCTTTAAAGTTTTTTCGTATAACCGTGGAATTCAGAGGACGCGGCATCGTCACGGCACGAAAATGATGACATCTGTTGAGCCAATCACAGCGCGAAAGATCAATTTTCATCCAATAAGAATGCTTTCACACGACACCATCAAGGTTACGGCACGGCACAGCGCGTCCGGTTACCGTGAGTTTTTCACAGTAATACTAACACCGTTCTTTATATGAATTTGACGTCAGGTTTGTGAATGGAATTGTCTATTATGGGGTATCGATGAGTGCTGGTGAATTAGGTGGAAGTATTTATCTTAACTTTGTCTTGACGAGCCTGGTAGAGATCCCAGGAAATATATTGGTCATTGACAACTGTAACAGGTAACAAATCGAAAATATAACTGTTTTGCACATGTACTGCATTGCACTTTTCAACTCCCTCCCTCCCTATCTACCTTTATTTGTTCATTTGCTCTTTCATTTTTTTTTTCTGGAATCCAAAGATTTGGTCGAAAGAATACTGTGATTGGTTACTTGGTGGCGGGAGCAATTGCCTGTGTGACCGTTTCTTTCATTCCGAGCGGAAGTGATAATGTCTGTAAGTTGATTAGTTCATCTTATCTCTTGAATCATGGCTACCTTATAACATCTTTAAGGTGCGGTAGTACGGGCAACAAAATCGAGGCATGCAACATTGTTGCATTGCAAATTGAAGAGACTATATCACTCGTATTACCACTCCGCGCACAACAAATTTTCTTTGTTGCACGAGGTAGAAGCATCTCTATTCTTTTCGCGGAGTGGTATAATACGAGCAACATTTACTCCGCAATTTGTAACGCAACAATGTGGCATGAATGCGTGTACCATTCCGCCAATCGTTTTCCTACGTCTTTAGAAATTGAAATCAGCTCTGTTTGGTGGCATTTCGAAGTGTTCAGGAGAAAATTGAAGATGCAAAATGGAAAATTATGGGGCAAACTTCGAAATTGGAAATTGGAAATTGAAAATTGGAAATTGATTTTGAATTTAAAATTCAGAACTCACATGAAAACCATGGGGGGAGGGGTGGGGACTGTGGGGCAGGGGTTTGTTCTTACAATTGTTAAGTCTTTCTTATTCAGTCGGAGAACTCGGAACTCTTTTACGAGTATCGAAGGGATTCCAACGTAATCATAGTCCTGTATACATTTATATCTTAAATACATATAATTTCTGTTATTGTAGCTG
>WUAP02155920.1:0-10364 GCA_015163945.2 Stichodactyla helianthus
GGTGCGGGGGAGTGGCGGGAGGGGTGGGGGGGGTGCGGGGGTGGGGAGGGGAGGGGGGGGGGGGGGGGGGGGTGGGGGGGGGGGGGGGGGGGGGGGGGGGGGGGGAAAGGGTTTTGTTCTTTGTCAAGTCTTTCTTATTCAGTAGGACTAGAAACGTTTTAACGAATATAGGGTTTCCAACGTAACTTATAGCCCTGTATGCATCAAAATCAATTTTATAATTTCAAATTTCAAGTTTCAAGTTTCACTTCTGATTTTTCATTTTTCACGACTTCAATTTTTTTCCTGAACATTTTGAAATGCCCGCAAACAGAGCTGATTTCAATTTCTATAAGATGTAGGAAAACGATTAGCAAATGGTACACGCATAGCAGCCTATCCGGACCTCACTCTCAGTCAATAATATTAAACAATTTCGTGAAACTAATGGAACTAAAACAAGAATTGGACAGATAAAAGATGTATAAAGAAAACAAAAGTAGATGGGAATGCGTTACCAAGGTGATGGAGGATGTAGCGCCGTCCAGTACCGACCTCACGAGGTTCTGGTCGTTTTCATTGACAGACATGTCATTGATAGACACAACTTCGTCATATTTCCTGAGCAGAGTAAAGAAACGCATTGAAAGAATAATTTATAAACATGAAATAGAGCAAATCCACTTGGGCATATTTCAGACCACGTGCCATTCCCTTGAGAATAAGATTCATTGTTTAAAGTGCCCCTCACCCTTCTGACAATATTCTCAGTATTGATTCTACACGGGGTCAGCTCTTCAATAACCGAAAAAATTAATATAGTTTGAGTAATGCGTCTTGGAGTTATCAAGGGTTTTCCATGCCAAATGCTAATGACTGTGACGTCAGGGAGGTCATCATTTAATATACAAAACATAACTGGTACAGATAAATTAAATTTGAAATACATCATTGTTTTACCTATGGCACTTATAGGAATTATTGTAAGTTAGTTTTCACAAAGCAGCCCGTGTTTCGAATAACAAGGAACAACAAATAAACATATATTACTCCCCTGACGTCACAGTCATTAGCATATGGCATGGAAAAACCTTTATAACTCCAAGACGCATCACAAACTATATGAATTTTTTCGGTTATTGAAGAGCTGACACCGTGTAGAATCCATACTGAGAATATTGTCAGAAGGGTGAGGGGCACTTTAAGTCTCTTGTTTCCGAGAAACAAAGAATCAATACCCAAGGGAATGACACGTGTTTCTGAAATGGGAAAACAACCAACATTAAACACAGAGTTGCTCTCACAAAATTAAGAATCAGCAACCATAGACTTGAAGTAGAAATGGGACGGTATAGAAGGCCGTATCTGATCTATAAAGAAAGGATTTGCCCAGTGTGCAACTCAGGAATAGAGTGAAAAACATTTTTTAATTTGTCCACTTTATGACACACAAAGAAAAGAATTAACAGAGAAAAAAAACAATATAAAATCAATAATATGAACACCAATGATTGCTTTCTATTTTTAATCAATCCCAAAACAGTGTTCTTACAGAAAGTTGTGTCAGCATACATCATACATGGAGGTTGACAAGGGAAACAAAAATCAAGTTCTCTCTTAAACTATAGTATTCATTTGTAGTAACCTATGTACTTTCAGAGATGAAAGTTAAGTGAATGCGTTCGGTATGTATATAGATATAAAAAGGATTACTAGTCCGATGTGTTAACCACTACACCACAAGGACCAACCACGCTGGAAACGCAGCTGGACAATGTAATGTATGTGGCAACCGAAGATGTGGGGTTCGATTCCCGCCAAGGGCTTAATGTTATTTTTCTCTTTATCCTTTCTATATGTACTTTCAGAGTATACAGTGCCAAATAAAGATACTGATTGGCCTTGGGGAGGGGAGGGGGGCACAGGTTGTTACAGTCTATTAATAAGAGTGAGTACTTACTGGATATTTTTAGCTGCACCCATCGCCTTGTCAACTTCCATAACAGCTATGAAAGCTCGTCCGTGACACTGCACTCGAGCGATCTTGATGCTTTCCAAAGGATCATCCTACAACATCACCAAATCTCATTAGAATCGATCAGAAACTCGTAGTACTTGTAGTCGTTTGGGACGCAAAAAAAGCTTTTAAGTTGTGACGTCTCTCAAGGTTCATTTTCCCAGAAAATGTTCTAAAATAAAGCCAAAAACGCTGTAACCAATTCATTCACCTCCCGCACAAATGACAATTTGATACAAGTTTTCTTGCTATGAAGAAAAGTAATGTAATCTTCACAAAACTGCATGCTTTTATATACGTTCTGTCAAGATTTGTTTATTACAAGTGGAGGATAAATAGACCTCCTTACTTTGGGCGAAACGTTTTCCTATTTCAGACCACGTGTCATTCTCTTAGGATAGCATTCTTGAGGTTTATATTAATCCTCTCAAGCGTTTCCGAGAAAGAAACAAACAAAATCCAAGGGGAATGTCACGTGATTTGAAATGGGAAAACATTGCATCCAAAGTAAAGAGGTCTAATTTGGATTACGTTCGGCTTGGATTTATTTTAGCGGATTTTTTTAGGGAATGGACCCGGAAACACTTAAAAGCTCAACTGTCTGAGACAACAAAGAGAGCACTATAGCCCGAAGAAAGCCGGAAAGATTCAGAAGGCAAAACATAGCACTAAACTTGCACCGACTTACCTGAGTTAATTGTGTGGTAACCTCTTTACCCTCAAGTCGCTGAAAATCCTTTCATAAAACCAGAACAAATTATTCAAAATGACAATAAATTTCACTACTTCATACGACTGTAGTACCATCATTATGGAAACCATCTCGTCACTATGGTAACTATCGTTATTAAGGTTAATTTCATCATCTATGAGCATTACAATGATGATGATCACTATGGTATCCACTACTCATAAGGTTACCCATGGCAACCAATGGGTTAATAGGATTAACATTATAGCAACCAATATCATCACTATGGTGACCACTGTTATCACCGTGGTAACCAGATACAAATCTAAGTGAACACTACCATCATCTCATCTTCATTGCCTTATTTGGTAACTATTAATGTTACAAGAGTAATCACTTCCATCGCCATAGCAACCCCTATTATAGTATCCTCTAATCACCAGAATAGCTATCATCATCATCATAGTAACCGCTAACATTAAATCAACTGAAAAATTCACCTTTCCGAAATACAACAGAGGACTGAAAACAAGCTCGTGGCGCACAGAATTGTGTAGTTTTCAGGGACAAGATCTAAAAGTGCCGTCATCTTCCATTGAATTCTGGGATTGCGAACCCCTAATTACATTACATCTGAAACAACTATTAAATAATTATACACTCTAGTATCTAGAAATCCCAAAATATTTTTGCAGGGACAGGTTTTGACTAAATCAGGTAACAACAATCCCTTATCTACCTCTAGACTCCCAGACGAATCTTGACTTGAACAAAAATGACAGTCCTTAGAAGAACATGTGGATATCGAATCACTCGATGCTATTCCAGTCCTCGCCAGTCGATTTAGTAACCTATTATAATCTTCTTTCAGTTTATCAAGCTTCTCAGCCGTAGAGAAGCACTTTTGTATCGCCTCGTCTCTAGCTAAAACAATGGCCGCCATTTCTCGATGCAATTTCTTTCTTTCTTTGACTGAATGTCTCCACTGCTCTTTAGCATGATCTCTTTCTTTACGAGAGCTTTCAAATTTCTCCGTAATTGCTGTTAATTTAGCGTCCAGATCCAAGCACCTTTGCTGTGCTTTAATAAGTTCGGTTTTAGTTTTTTGTAATACTTGTTCTCGTTCGAGTCTATATTTGGTTATGTGGTCGTGTTCAGTCATCGAATCGATTCTCTCTCGTTCCGTCGTGTTTAATTGTTCGTTAAGAATCGCGAAATCTTCTAGAAGTTTCTCCCTTGAATCCATTTCTTGTTTCATTCGATTTTCAGCTTTTTCGATTTGGAAAACCATATCCTCTCGACTTGATTTCACCTGAAAATGGCGGAAACGAAAAAAAAAAACACACAACATTAGACAATCTATTTTTAATTTTTCTTCAGACTGTTAGCGCAGTATAAACCTTTCTCACACGGCAGCAACCATATTTATTCCATGATAATAAAAACCTTTGTTTTTGCCCGGCTAAACTCGTTCTAAAGTGCTTGAACGCGCGCCTCGCCGGACAAAAATGTATATTGCTTCAGTCAACATGGCCGCCGTGAGAGAGGAATACTAAAAGGAGGAATAATAAACTTTTCCCAATTTCACTTGAATGATTGCCAAACAATGGATTAAAGTCGATGTCAGAGTGGAGAAAATGCAGTAAATGTATCTGAGCCGTGCACAGTGACGAAAATGAATCTGTCTTATTCGTGTTCAATATATTGGAATGATCTTTACTTCTCCTTCCTTGGTGTGTGTTGGGTGTGTGTGTTGGGGGAGTAGGGTGTGCAGAGGGAAAAAAGGTGGCATGTAGTATTTAGCATTCACAAGAAGAGTCTTTTTCGAATTAGGTATATTTTTTTGGTTTGTTTTTTGTTTGTTTGTTTTGTGTACGTGCTTGAATTTTTTGTTTGTTTGTTTGCTTGCTTACTTCCTTGTCTGTTTGTTTGTTTGTTTGCTTACTTCCTTGTCTGTTTGTTTGTTTGCTTGCTTGCTTCCTTGTCTGTTTGTTTGTTTGTCATTGCTTGCTTGCTTCCTTGTCTGTTTGTTTGTTTGCTTGCTTACTTCCTTGTCTGTTTGTTTGTTTGCTTGCTTGCTTCCTTGTCTGTTTGTTTGCTTGTTTGCTTGCTTGCTTGCTTCCTTGTCTGTTTGTTTGTTTGTTTGCTTGCTTGCTTCCTTGTCTGTTTGTTTGTTTGTTTGCTTGCTTGCTTGCTTCCTTGTCTGTTTGTTTGTTTGTTTGCTTGCTTACTTCCTTGTCTGTTTGTTTGTTTGTTTGCTTGCTTCCTTGTCTGTTTGCTTGTTTGTTTGCTTGCTTGCTTTCTTGGTCTGTTTGTTTGTTTGTTTGTTTGTTTGCTTGCTTCCTTGTCTGTTTGCTTGTTTGCTTGCTTACTTCCTTGTCTGTTTGCTTGTTTGTTTGTTTGCTTGCTTGCTTGTCTCGGTCTGTTTGTTTGTTTGTTTGTCTGTGTTTTTCATTTGTCTGTCTGTCTGTCTGTCTGTCTGTCTCTTTGCTTGCTTGCTTGCTTACCGTTAGTTTTCACATGCACTAGCAGTTTTCTTATCCATTCATCGTCATTTTTAATCTCCCACTAAAAGCCTCGAGACACTTCAAATACAAAATTATTCTTCGCCTCCAGCAAAATTAAAAAATAAAAAATCCTAATCAACTTAATTTAATTCCTATTGTCTTTCAGTTCTGTTTTTCTTTTTAATAAATTGGCTTCTAGAATAAATCCCTTTCAGCTGGCATTCACAAGAATAGCAAACGCGTTTCATATACAGTCAAGATATTTAGACATTGACTGTATGTTAGCAAAGGTAATTCAAATTTACCATTAATAATTTGAAGGGGGAAAAAACTAGGAATTAAAAAGTAAATAAAGGATTAACGTTTGTTTCACTTCAAGAAGACTATTTTTAAAATGGAATCTATACCTGCACAAATATTTATTCATATCGGCTAATGAATTGTTTATCTAGCTCATCATGTTATATACATACAATGTCTGGTAATACGAAAAACATACGGCGTAAAACAAAGAGATGGAATACGACTTTGCCTCAGAACGACGCCTAAAAACTTCTACCAAAACGATATTTAACGGCAGCTTTTGGGTCGTTTTATTCTTGATTACCTCATGTAAACTTATAAGATTGTAGGACTTAGCAAATTACCTATCCTAACAGTTTCTATGGCAACGTGTTACTATGATTATTCAAGAGCACGTTCGCGAGATACCGAAATGTAGATGAATTTCGATTCCAGTAGTCTTGAAGTCTCTAGAATTTTTACGGTTGATTTGCATAAAGGAGGAAATAATCTATGAAATCTAGTGAAATCTGAGGTCAAGATGACACGGCAGTAGGACACCATTGGACGCCGAATTATAATTCTTTTCTCAAATTTACTATTCGCTTAACATGCAAGAACATGCCGCTCCTATTCAGCCATCGAAAAAGACTACAGTTGGTCGTTTCCTTCCTGTGAACAATAAAACCCTTCGAATATCCGGGAAAATTAACTTAAACAAAGGAAAGGAAAACAAGGAAACTGTAACAGTAAATTAAACATAAATGTCAAACTTTCATCATAAAAATATCTTATGATAACTAACCACAATTTTGATGAAGGTTTTTACATTAGATATCTTGGAGCAACTGATACAAAATAATTTATTTCTCTACAAAATGAGTTTGTCCATCATGAAGAACGCATTCATTCATGTACTCTCTCAAATTTCAATCTCTCTCTTTTAAAAATTGTATTTTACTTTCAAAGAATTAAGAAATCATTGTTAAAGAGATGTCTATCACTCGGGAACATTTTTATCTTGAGCTTGTTATCACTCTGGACGAAATCTACAGCGGACTTTTAGCAGTTTCTGGAGGGATGACCTCAGTGGTCATCTCCTAGACTAAATTTTGCATGAACTCCAAGTTGCAGAAATAAATTTTCCAAACTAAATCTTGGTAAATCCCCAGTTCCAGTGAAATTAACATTTGAAGAAATTCCATGTAAGCGCTTTAAGCAGCACATGCAGGCACTCCTCCCCCTGTTAGAGAAGAGCTGTAAGTCTACGTGTGTGTGTCGCTTATACTTGTGTTGCTAGAGAGTACCACAGTAACCCTAATCATAATAATAATCTTAAAGTTAATGGGTTTCTTAAATATTGCATTTCACATAGACCGTTTGGAAACATGCCTCAATGTGCTTTACGATGATTAGAAATATAGGACTTAACGTGCTGCATATTAACTCACAATCGGCAGCCGTGCAGCTTACGACCATGAGTATGTCATTAGTACATTATGCCTCCGATTGGAGTAGGCTGTTGAACAAGGGAACAATCCACTACTCTCATCCGAATGGGTTAATTATGGTAAAACTCTCAATCCTATATTCCTGGAAAACGTACAAAAGGTAGGATATTTTCCAGGAAGCTACATACCTTATTAAGCTCCTTCATCAAGGAATCGACCTGGTCTAGAGTGCTTTCCCACTTAGTTGCAGCTTTGCCCCATTCTTCAAGAGCTCTATCTCGCTCGCTCACAATCTGATCTCTCTGCTCAATAACATGAGCCAGTTCTTCCAAAGCAACTTCCTTTTCAGTTTGCGCAGATATCAATTTTTTCTGCAGCACTTCTAATAGATTTTTCTTTTCCTGGTCACCACCCGAGAGCGCTTCGGAAAGCTGTCGTGCGTATTTCCGAAGTGCTATCGATTCTACGAGAGCCTTGATAGTTGTTTCCTTGAGTTTGTCGCATTCTTTACAAGCGTTCGTGTGGTTCAAATGGACAGCATATCCACTTGCTTCAATAATTGTTTCAGTGCTATTTTCTTCGACCTTTGAGGGATAAATTACTGATTTATTTTGTCCCGAAACTCCTTGAATATCTCCAGAATCTTGACTTCCTATCGCTTCGTTTTCAATCCCTTCCAAAGACGTTTTCACAGGCCCATTAAAATTTGAGCTCAATAAAGATTTCAGATTCTCATTCTCAAGTTCAGCATCCTGCAACTTTGCAGTTATTTGACGCAGCTTCAGATCCATCTCCCGTAGTTGGTCTTTGATTTGTTCGTTATCGAAGACTCCGTCTTTCCCTTCGAGATTCTCCGAATTTCGTTCAACAAAAAAATCACCTTTCTCCGAATCTGAGACTCCACTTGATGCTCGGTCTCTTCCATCTTTTCCGCTCTGATCTTTGTGATGTTTCCGGGAACTCAGAGACACCGACCTAAACAGACGTGTGGAGCTTTTTCGCTCGCCTGCCGAAGACTTCTTTGGCATCTCTGCGGAAAATTTTGACCTCGTTAGGGCATTAGCTGCATCTGAAATAAAAATTCGAAGAAATCAATAAAACATTCTCGCAAATTTATGACTCCAGACCTCTGTCTAACTGAGAAAATAAAATGAACTAATGAAATGACAGTCCTTCAGACGCTTGTTGCCAGAAAAGCTTTCCACAAACCTTAAGAGTGCGAAAATCTCGAAAGCGAGAGACCGCAGGCATCAGAAGAAGAGAAAATGTCACTCTTTCGGTTATAGTCTCTAAGCTGAATGATTCTTTGTGTTTTATATGAATGGTACCAATAAAAATACATTAATAATGAGGCTACAATTTCTAGAATGAATAGCTTTAGCATAAACAAACGTTATGACTAGGTAACGCCATACTAGAAGAGGAAATAAACCTTTTTTTTTCTTTAATATAACGGTTCACAGTTGGAATATTGTCTTTGAAGACCTTGACGGCGGAAAAATATTTTCTTCAATTTTTTTGCTTGAAATTTTTTAAAACAAATTTGCATTTCGGCTCTAGTAACGGTCGAGTAACGAAAGCTTAAGTATAATATCAATGTTTTCTCTCCTCGTTTAAGAAAGCTATTTTCGTGGTATTCCTCCGTGCTGAATCATTCTATTTAAAATATGCGCCAAAACAGAGCTTGGGATTAAAATTACGCTGCAGTAAGATAAATAAAACCGTTTAAATTACTCACACGCTTTGAAGTATAGGTCATTACCGAAAATAGCGACTAGAAATTGAAAGAAAATTAGCCGGCTCGTGAGTTAAACTCAAAAGAATATATAAAAATAAAAGCGCCTCGAAGAGAAACGAAAAATATCGTTGTACAGTGGATTTTAGCAATGTTAATGATAAAAAAAGTGGATTCTATAGAACAGATATTAGGAAATTGAGTATGAGGGTCAGGTTTTTGGTTTGGCTGGCTGTTTGGAGAGCTTTACATTTTACTGCTACTCGCTCGACAAGTTAACTTCAATGCCTACACAAATACTTTGCTTCCCTATTTGTACCTGAGACACTACTTCATTGAATATGGTATTCCTAGGAACTATACACTTGTAGGTTTCAATATTCAAGCGCTGCATTTATGTAAGATTTAAAAGTAAAGCGTACTTTCAAAAAGAACAATCGATAATTTGATCAAAATGAATCAAAAAGGGCCAGTGGCCAAACGACGTGTGCTGGGAAATTTTCCACCGCTCAATCGGTTAACTTACCAAGTTACCTTTAAAGAAAAACTTCCTACGTTTCTTGTAAAGATAAATGCCTTAAGAAATTCAGGTCCAATTTCGCTGGCTTATTACTTCGAAAATACCCAAACCTACCGCCTGTCTTCAAGTTGGATTGGGTCACGGAGCGTGTCGTAAAATGATCCTTCGAATATCGTACTCCGCATTCAAGCCCGTACCTGTAGTTCAACACTTCTTCTCTGAGCACTGATAGAGTTACTGACTGTCAACTAGACCACTGCCCTCTAGTCCATAATGGTTTGATAAAGATTCAGCCCTTCCAACATGGCTGCATCATTCGAACTGGACTGAACCACAATATGCAAATGAGGTGGCAAACTTTCCACATGGGTTAAGTTGTGATTGATCCAAGTTTAACTCACTACTCTCTGGGCAAACATTTGCTACTTGTAAATTATAAACAACAATGCTCTTTATAAACGGCTTTGAGCAACCACAAATAGCATATTTCCCTTTCTAGCTAGTGCACAATTACCTTACCTTTAAGAATTATTTTCTATCCGGCAGTCACATCGTTCATATCTTTATACATAAAATCTTAGAACCGATAAATGACTGACCAACTAGTTTGCCTGCCAATAATGTTTCCACTATTAATTTAAGAGCTTGTAATGATCGCAAAAAGGCCACAGCAGAGGATGTCCCCATAATACTAGCAATTTGCATTCAATGTTATTGAGTTGATTTAGTTCCCTTCAGCGTAGTGCGTGATATTCGCATAATTTTCGTCTAATTTTCGACTTCTTATCCGGGCCGAAAAATGTAAACAAACTAATTAAACTACTGCGCGCGCATGGGTCAATAATAAGGATTAAGTCGCCAAGCCGAGATCCAAAAGTCACAC
This sequence comes from Stichodactyla helianthus, assembly GCA_015163945.2. Classification (NCBI taxonomy): domain Eukaryota; kingdom Metazoa; phylum Cnidaria; class Anthozoa; order Actiniaria; family Stichodactylidae; genus Stichodactyla; species Stichodactyla helianthus. Next base: position 10,066 of record WUAP02155920.1, read on the forward strand.
ATAAAATAACATTTGAAACGGTTTATCTTAACCGGGGTGGTCTCGTAAAAAAGATTTCCGATTAAGAGGTTTTGGTACTAACAATACAATTGACTAACTTGCATATTGCTATTGTCCGCTAAAGTCATGACTTCTTAACTGAAAAATGAAGATTTATTCAACCGCAATTCCTTATTTCCCGAAATGTGTATCCTGGGATTCTAATTCTTCTTTCGTTGTAACTGATTAATTTGGGACCATACATCCAGACATCGATTGCTGAAGCGTCGTATGGCAGGGCGAAACCATTTACGGGTCAG
>WUAP02155931.1:0-10363 GCA_015163945.2 Stichodactyla helianthus
GCGGGGGCGGGGGCGGGGGCGGGCGGGCGGGCAGGTGAAATTTTTTTTCAGTAAGAAAATTTCAAGACACCCCATTGTAATAAGAAAAAAAATATGTATCTCCCCATAAACTGATAAGAAAACTTTCAGATCCCCCCTGAATTTCACCTGCCCCTTCCCAGCCATACATTATGAATGCAGCCTACGCACCTACAAACAAGTTCCCTAACATTATCAATAAACCATCCATGGATACCCACCCCCCCCCCACCCCCGGATAAGATTGTATTTTTTTGTCCTTCGAAATTGAAGACCTTTATTCGCGTAGCCCATCTATGTGTAGGCTTTAGATATCTCTTAGGAATATGCCGCTAGATTCTGCATGTCCTTAGGGAAATTGAATTGTGAAGATTACAGCTGACGGAGATGAGACATAAAAAATAATCAGACTTTAAAGCGTTCAAATATTTTTGACACTAGTATTCAATTCGCATTACAGGTTGTAAGGATGTTCCTGTTGGTATAGCAGACAGTAATATCATACCAGATACCAGATTTACAGCAACATCATATTATGCCTCTAGATATGCACCAAAGAAAGCACGTCTGAATGGTGCGTATGGATGGGCACCCAAGACAGCAACTGATCGTAGTGACTATCTACAGATTGACTTGGGTCATGTGTTTGTTATCTGTGCTGTAGCTACACAAGGGAATGATCGAATCAATGAATGGGTCACAGAATACAAGATATCAACGTCTGTTGACAACAGGACATGGAACAATTACACAACTGGAAACACTGACAAGGTACTTATGCCTGGTATTTGAAATAGTAGAAAGTCATGATAGTCAATGTCATGACTTTCTACTTTTTTAATTACCAGACTTCAGCTCTAACTTATATTGATGTTCAATTTAAAGCTGTTGTCCAGAATGTCTTAATTAAATGATGGTATTTTTGTTCTACTTCTTTGCTGGTAATACAGATGGTATTACTGCTTTCAAGAATGTCTTAGATGTTGGTATTTTTGTTCTAGTCGTTTGCTGGTAATAATACTCTTGTGCGGGAGGGAAGTGGGGGAGCGCTACTCTCGTCCCGGACAGATGACTTGTGCTGCCAAGAAAACAGTGAACCAGGAACTAAATGTTATTTCTACGGAACTTTATTTGCTTCGGTGTTTCTTCTTCCTGACTTACACTCAGGTCTCTGCCTTTTGCTCTTGTTCTTCTTCTGAACTGCTCGCTGCCAACTCAACTCTTCAATTGAACGATTTTTCTTTCTTCTGAACTCGAAAACCAACCGAAAACAACTCTTCAACTGAACTGAACGACGACTGAACTCAAAAACCAACTGGTAGTCTTCAAAAACTGAACTAAAAAACCAACTGAAACCAACTGAATAACTGACTGAACTATCTGTGCTGCTCATATTTATAGTAGATCAGAGGAATTTGAATTTATGAAGATTTAATATAGTATAGACTTAATCTAACAAAATAAGATTTACATAACAACTGAAGTAATTTATAATCTATATGATAGCGGTAAGAAAGTTACCTCTTAAACGAAATTGTGAGTGCTAGCTTAGCAGAAATATTTTTGGCGCCAATCGTTGTGACAGCGGCCTGATATAAATATTTTAGCGAAAAACAGCAGTTGTTGTTATATTCAGAATTGCTATATGACAAGCAAATGATGTCATCAGATGCTTCCTTTCATTAGGATTGCGGTTTACTTTGCTGTCAATCACTTCTGCCCAATTTCCCTTTCGGAAAATCGTCTCTCCATTATTTCTTTATCCTAAATGTCACTGGGACAGACTCCGCGGCGTTCCCTAATACAAGATTACTATTTTTCTTATTATTATTACAGATAAGTGTTTTCTCTAATTTAATCAGATTTTCTTCTCCTACTGTACAGATAGGATTACTGTTGTCTTGAATGTCTTAGATGTTGGTATTTTTATTCTAGTCATTTGCTGGTAATACAGATAGTAATAATGTTGTCCTGAATGTCTTAGATGTTGGTATTTTTGTTCTAGCTGTTTGCTGGTAATACAGATAGGAACACTGTCGTTAAACATGTCTTGGACGTTCCAGTTCTGGGCAGATTCATCAGATTTATGCCAACAAAATATCATACTCATCAAGTGCTACGAGTAGAAGTTTATGGTTTTGATAAAGGTTAGTTGTACTGATAATGGAAAAAGGTTTAAAAGGTTATGCAACACTTTCATTTCGATTTACTGAAGTTTTTATAATTTCATTGCAGATTTGCCATGTAGGTCTCTACCAGTTGGTATCAGTGATGGTAAGATACCAGACAGTGATATGACGTCATCATCAAGTTACAACAGCACCACATCACCATCCAAGGCAAGACTCAACTACACAGCAGGCTCATCATGGTGTGCTGCTACAAGTGACTCTTCTCCATATCTACAGATTAACTTAGGATCACCTTACATCATCTGTGGTATAGCAACACAGGGTGACCACATGACAGATCAGTGGGTACAGTCTTATCAGATGCACACATCAAATGATGGAGCTACATTTACTAAATACATGGAAAACAGCCAAGTTAAGGTACATGGTTATGATAAGGACATTAAAACCAGGAATGCTTTTTATTTCAAAGAAGAAACTTAACAATGCTACTTGTAACTCTTTGTATGACTGCTAAAGCAATTTTTTTTTTTTTTTTTTTTTTTTAATTTCTACTTCACAGTCATTTAATGGTAACTTTGACTCGAGTACTGCAGTCAAGAATCTATTGTATGATGGTGCTGTTAGTCAGTACATACGTGCTGTACCTACAAGTCATTACGGAACTACAAACTGCATCAGAACAGAATTGTATGGGATCAAACAGGATGAAGGTAAAAAAACTATTATAAATAAGAAATATTAGTACTATCGATATTTGGTCATAGGAGAGTTGGTAATGGTGAACATGGCCAGCGGGAGGAGGCATTCTTTACTGGGTATAGTAGGAGGCTAGTCACTACGACTGTCGAAGTCAAGCTTAGTGAGCAAAGCCTTGATAAGTAAGAGTTAATTACCGAGAACGGAGGCAATAAGCCATATACATCCCGAGGGCCGCAGGCCCGCAGAAAAACTGTATTGTTCTTTTTGTTCCACTTGATGAAACACCAGCTTGTTGATATTTGATGTGCCTTCATTTCTTCAATTAGGCTGCACATCCAGGCCTGTTGGTTTATCGTACTCTACCATCATCCCAAATTACAGGTTCACTGCCAGTTCCTATTATGATGAAGCTCGTTATAGACCAAACTTTGCCAGACTATTAACATCTAACAAGGCTTGGGGACCAAGAACAACGTCTGGTCAATGGCTGCAGATAGACCTTGGCTCTGTGGTGTACGCATGCGCAGTAGCTACTCAAGGAGGCGGAGCACTGAATAATGAATACGTTACAAGATACAAGATAAGAGTGTCGTTAGATAATGTGAACTGGAATTATTACCAGGAAAATAATGTTGACAAGGTAAATACGTTACAAGATACAAGATAAGAGTGTCCTTAGATAATGTGAACTGGAATGATTGATGATGATGATGAAAATAATAATAATAATAATAATAATAATAATAACACATTTTAATCAGGGTTACACTTGATATCTACAGATAATATACACGTGGCCCTATAAAGAAAAATAATTTAACAAACAAATACAGTTAAGAACGAGTGAAAAAGATATTTAAAAATTGAAAAACTCACGTAGAGATGGTTGGCTTTCTCAGTTTGTTGGTAAAAGATCTAAGTGATTTACATTGTTTGATTTCTTTAGGCAAACTGTTCTATATTTTAGCTGCACTAAAGGCAAAAGAGTGCTAGCCAAATGAATTTTTTACTAGCGGAAGTATTAAGTTGTTATAAGAGTTTCTTGTGTTTTTAGAATGAATTTGTTTAAATATTGAGAACTCTGATATGTAGGAAGGTGGCAGTCCATTCAGCGCCTTGTAGAAAATCTTCGCCTATCCTTGACTGATTGATTGATTGAATGATTGAATGATTGAATGATTGAATGATTGGTTGATTGATTGATTGTTTTTTTAAACGAATAATTACAGGTATTTTCCGGCAATACAGACCGTCATGTAGTTGTGATAAGAAATCTCATATATCCAGTCAAGGCAAAATTCATCAGATTCTACCCTACAGCCTTTAGTATCTATCCAAGCATGAGAGCTGAAGTCTACGGTATGTCATCAGGTGGGTAGAAATCATTCATTTATGGAACACCATACTTTAGAAAAAATGGTAACCCACCGAGTTGATTTTTCATGACTTGTTAGGTAATCTGCGGTGTACGTCCGTCCGTCCGTCCGTGCCCATCCCGATGCTGATTGGCTGATTGCTCTTTGCCAGGAACTTGACCAGTGCCGACATCCGAGCAGTTTTTGCTTTTGAAAAATAGCTTTTACAGTAAAATATTTACTGTTTAAAACTTGCAAATAAGCGACTAAAAGAGTGAAACACCTTTTTTTTTGTTTTTTTTTTTGACATCTTTCCAAATCAGCCTCTTGTATTTATAGCTAATTCAATTAACGTTGTCGCTTAAAAAAGCCTAAAAGTGTTCATTTATCTTTTGTTTACCAACATACTTTGCTTTAGGCTATTTAAAAATTAAGAAATATATGCGCCTCAATTGTAGAATTTGCAAGAATACAGTGAGTTTCTTATTTTAATAATGTCACGTTAAAAAACTTTTCAGGCCAGTCGTGTTTTGAAGTTTACACTATAAACACTTCAGAATAAATAGTCTTTCGCATTCATTGGAAAAATAAATTATTTACCTTCCAAATATTTTAAAGGTTCCTTTCTTTTATACAGCGAATAGTTAACGTTGTCTTTTCTTCTGATTAAATAGGTTTTCGGACACTTTTCCCTGCGTTTTTTTTTTTTTTTTTTCTTTTTTTTTCTCCCCTTCCTCTTTTCTTTGGCTGCAAACGGGTCAAAAATAGATCGTAACGCTGTAACGCTGCGTCACGTTTGTCACGCTTTTGATATTGCTTTCCTTCTTTTCGAAAATTCTTATCTTTTTAAAACGCATGGGTACCTCCTTTTCTCCTTCGTGTATATTGTAAAATGAATAATAAACAAAATTTTTATTATAAGATTTTCAAAATAAGAATGGTTTTGGATACTTATTTAAGCAAAAATAGGACATTTTTTGCTTTATTGCGTTATGAACCTCTACTACCAGAATCCCTTGCACACTTTCTTTCCTTGTGTTGATTAGCACCAATTGTCTTCCTATTCTCATGAGGAAATACAAATTTGAATATAAAAGAAAATACACGAAGCTTTCTGGTAGTAGTGGTCAAATGACGCCATCATGCAAACGTCCTATTCACTATCCCATCAAGATCACATTTCCAACTTTTGCATACAAAATTTAAATAAAAACATATTTTGCTAAAAGAAATACGGAATTTGTGATAAGTTTCATAAAGGGTTTTTGATTTTAAGCATCTTATAAAATATCTGGCCCAATCAGAAAAAAATATCTAGCTGTAAGAATTATCCCTGCATTGCGTCAATTTAGTCAAGTTAATAACAAATTCATAAACTGGGAGCTCTGCTATTAGGTAGTGGCTAATTTGTATATTACATCTTTTTATTTGGTTCCTAGAAGTGTTATGGGAATACTATAATCTTTGCTTTTTGTGCAGGTTGCAATTCTCCTCTTGGTCTTGAAGCGACTGGGGTCATACAAGACAATCAAATGACGTCATCATCTCACCTTGACAACAACCGTACTGCATCACATGGGCGTCTCTATGGTAACAGTTCCTGGTGTAGTAACACGTCGTCTAACACTGAGTACATACAGATTAACCTGGGACAAGTGATGACAGTGACAGGTATAGCAACACAGGGTGACCACACCATGGATAAGTGGGTTAAGACCTACACTATCAGTTACAGTATGGATGAGAATCTGTGGAACACCTACAGAGCTGGAGGAACCAATGACAAGGTTAGTTTAAAGGCAATGGAAGAGATTATGCCATGCTGTTTGAGGGGGGAGGAGTAAGGAGTTGACTCACTTCACACTTAAATATGTGTACTACAATATCTTTAACAGGTTTTCCAGGGTAACAGTGACAAGGAGAGTATTGTAGTAAGATGGCTGAGTCATCCATTGACAGCCAGATATGTTAGAGTTACACCACAGTCATGGAACACTTCTATATGTATGAGACTAGAACTGTATGGATGTGTCTATCGTAAGTATGCTAGAGAATGACGTCATAGTAGGTATGAATTTGATATTTTGTTTTCTCTTTTTGTCTAATGCTTTCATTTTCTCTGCTCAGCAACTAGACCAACAATAACAGGCCTTACAAATAAAGACTTTACAACAACAGCTAATAGTTATGTAGATCTGGTATGTATTGTACAAGAACCATTAATACAGTACATAAAATGGTACACTAATAATATTGATATAACCAGTCATTCTACTGGCCTGGTTCCTGTTGTTAATGGAGTCAAGTCAACATTGAGGGTAAATTCCACCTCATCTGGCGAAATACCAAATATTCAAAAGTAAGTACAGTTCTCAATCTAGATCAACTTGGTCTAATGATTTTAGCTGTTAAAAAAGTGAAATTGCACATCTAATTTTTTCCGACCTTCATTCTTGGTATAATTTTTTGCCCCTTTCTCCACATATGACCATTCATTACCATTTCACCAAAAACCAAGGCAAACACCATTGTTCAGATTTGTTTTTCTCTACTTGTGGGCTATTAGTTATAGACCTGTAGTAGCGTAGCCAATCAGGATGCTGATTTTGTATTTATAGTCCAACACTAGTTTGTTAACGTCCATACTAAAACTAGACGATCTAAGATCGTACGTCGGGCTCCAGCGACGCGCACTGCCGTAAGTGTCGATCATTGGCTATGCCCAGCGGTTCTATGAACTATATAAAAATAGGATGTGTAATAGATGTGTGATTTCCAGACATGAAGTCAGGTAAATATCACGAACTGTAACTGTACTTTGGAGAAAAAAAAAAACTTTTTTAATGAAACTATTTTTCCATGTTACACGTCCGATGTCGTCCTCCTTTCAACATCGTGGGGTCCTCGTAGAGAGAAATTCAGTATGTGTCAGTGGTATTGCCCATTGCACGTGACTGTGCTTTTCCATGATACCTTAGGTAAACCCGACTAATAAATATTGCCATCTCCTGTCAGTGTCATATTAGACATTCGGGTCTTATTTTCGCGCATTTAACGATATTTGCACATAGGGAGTTAGCTTTCCTTTCATAAAAGTGAGATCAATAAGGTTGTTTTTTCATATATAATCTAAGTTTCAGTTGTTTCAAGTTCCCCACGGTATCTTGTTTCAAGCAGTATGTTTGTAGAGCAATGTACGGTATAACCAAGACTGATGCAGACGGGATCAAAAGTGCTGAGGTTAAAATACGAATTGGTGAGTTGATTTCTTTGCCTTCTCTTCAGAAACGTTTTAGGCTCGATAAATGTGTGGATGTTACATATTTCTTTACTCGGCATTTTTGTTGTTTTCAGTTCCAAATAAGCCACCAACAAATTTGAGAGTTACAGCTCTGTCCTCCACCAGTGTGCGAGTGTCTTGGGACCTTCCACCACCGATCAGTCTCTTTGGTGTCCTAGAAGGATTCAAAGTTTACTATCAAAAGGCTGATGGGTCTGTGCCAGTTGTAGTCAAATACTTCTCTGGTGGAGATGTCTCGTATGTGATAGATGGACTGGCGAAGTTTACAAAATACCTCTTTAAAGTTTTGGCTCATACTATTCAGGATGGTCTCTATAGCAATCCAGTTACCGTACAAACTAAACAAGATGGTAATTATAATTACTGTAATCAACCAACTAGCTAAACCACGCAGTCATCTAAACTCGCCTACTAACCCCGTTCAATCAGCCACCCACCCACCCAACTAACCAACCAACCTACCTACCTACCTACCAACCTACCCATCTACCCATCCACCAACCCGCCAACCAATACTAACCTACCATCCCATGACAACCTACCATCCAACTATCTCACCGAACTACCAATTAACTATTGCATATCACCTGAAGCATTTAAAAATTGAATGTTTTTAATGGGGTACTACAGACGTCTATTGACATTATTAATATTAATTTTTACCCCCTTATCAGCTCCTTCTGCTCCCCGTGGACTTCATACGAGAGTCATCCCACCTACAGATAACAAAGGACCTCAAGTAAACCTGACATGGGATGTTCCAGCCTTTCCTAACGGAGTAGTAACATCATATATTGTGTCTTATGGCCATCAGGAAGCCCTTTCAGTCAATACTAAGATCATCGTTGGCGGAAATCGCACTAGTATGACTCTACATGTGTTGGGAGGAGTGGTTTACTGGTTTCGTGTTCGCGCTAAGACTATCAAGGAAGGCAATGACACCTCCATTGTACAAATAACTGTACCCATCTATGGTGAGTTTTTCTCTTGAAAAAAAAAATCATTCTGTAAAAAATATCATTCATAGCATATTAATGCATGGTATAATTTAGGGCCCTTTTTGAAACCTCGCTTTTTGCGATGTCAAACGTGCACACAGAACAACCTAGAGAAAAAGATATGAAATTGCTTTCTTTGTGTTCAGGAAAATCACTTTATTAATGGAACGATCTTTGGATGCGTTTTATAAACTACTTAACATTTCTAATATCCTGTCTGAGGTGAAACACAAGGTTTTGGTAATAGACCAACATTGAGCATTATGTTTTCCCATTTTAGACCACATGTCATCCTCTAGGGATAAGATTCTTTGTAAAAAGATTTATCCATATTATCATATCTCACAAGCTTTTCCGACAAGCAAGGAAACAAAACCCAAGGTGGTCAGAAAAGGAAATAGTACGTCCAAATTAAAGTAAAGAATGGCTAAAGAGGTTAATGCAACCAAAACTAAGATATTTTTTCTTTGCAGTGCCTACAGGCTCTCCACAACTTGTGTCTTCAACTAAAACAGAATCGTTAGGTTTTATTGTATCATGGCAACCAATATCACGTGACAAAGCTAACGGTAAAATCCTCAAGCATCAGGTTACATGGACATTGGTAAATAAGGATGGACTCCCCTCAAAACCTATTATCAGCTCCAAAATGGTCAACGCAAATGTATCTCAAACAAGTTTGGGCAATCTTGTCACGTGTTCTGCATATAATATATCTGTAAGAGGATTCACAATTGTTGGACCAGGCCCTTTTAGCAGGCCCATTACATTGTTGACTTCTGGTAAGTCATTGGTGCACTTTCGATACAGGTTGTACACGACTTCCTGCTGGCAGCCATACTCAATGACAGCTGCGATATCTTTTTTACGCGAAAAAAAAAAAAAAAAAAACCTATTTCTAACGCGATAGAATAGTACATGTTTACCCCATTGAACATGGCTACTGTCGTCACACGCTCAATTACAAAGGCACGCTGATTACAAAGGCATTGTACGCCAATGCGCCAGAAAAGCAACCCTAATTAAGCAATATAAGACAGTTTTCTATGACTCCTATCGGTGAAATAGAGCACGCAGGATGTTGGGAGAAAAAGGGGAAAAGTTTGAAAATCACGAGCTGTAGGCGAGTGATTTTCAAACTCTTTCGAGTGTTTTTTCATAAATTCCAAGAAGCGATCCCAGAAGCCTTTGGGAGCGCAAACTCGCCCCAGTCCACCACTTGTTTCTGAAATGGCTAACTGCTTTTATGATATAGAAATAGGTGAGTGACAAAACCTGCCTTTACTGGTAAAATAGAGCATAGATTTAGGTAGACTCTCAGCCAATCAGAGCGCGCGTACTATCTAAGCTATATTATAAAATTCAAAAAAGGTCATGTTTTTTGTAAATAAGATTTTCTCGAACTCAGAGCTTGATTTTTCGTTCTCGTTTTTTTTTTTTTTTTTTTTTTTTTTTTTTTTTTTTTTTTTTTTAATATAATCGACTGCATGTTCGACCCCCTTTTTTTCTTTTCCTCATAAGCCCCTGAGGCTCCAAAAGATCTTTCAATTCTTGAGGCTGCCAGAAAAAGAGATGTTACCTTACAATGGAAAAAGCCGTCAGCTACAAAGCCTATTAAAAGTTATACGGTAAGTAAACATTTCTCCTAAAGCCACCTAAAAAGTGGGTGAATGTGGTAGAGAAGAGAAGACATTGCAAAGAAATCTAGGACATGTTTAGTGGTGTTAGACATAAATTAAGGACGTTCATGGGCAAAAGATCCTCTAGACAGATTTTTTTTAAAATTTGCATGATGAAAGAAAAACATATAAGAAGTAAAACAAGCAAATAAAAAATGGGGGTCACCGAATTCGTTTA
>WUAP02155942.1:0-10363 GCA_015163945.2 Stichodactyla helianthus
ACAAATATTTTCAATTCCCTGCCCGGGGGGGCCGGCTTTTTTTTGGTATTTAATTACTTAAATCCCTCCACGCCCCCCCCCCCCCCCAAAAAAATGAATGCTCCCTAAAGATGGGCAGATATACCTGCCCATATATTAAGCAAGAAGAAAGAATCTGCCCTAGGTGTGAACTTGGGGTAGAAGATGAATTGCACTTCCTCTTAAAATGCCCAAAGTGTGCTAGTGAAAGAAGCAATCTTATTAAGAAAATAACAGAATTAACCAATATAAAAGTAGAAAACTTACAAGATGAAGAAAAATTCAAATTGATAATCAATCCCAAAAATAAAACTCAAAAACTAGTCACAAAACATGTTTATGAATGCTTTCAGAAGTTAACGAAAAATGAAAACGTAAATAAAACTTAGCATTTATTTAAATATAGTAGATCTAAACAGTGGCTGCTACATATATTAATTAATATACATTGTGTGTGCATTATTTGTTATTATTTATTTATTTGGAAAAATACTTATGTACTTTTTGTATAAAGTCCCAAATAAATATTGTCATTGTCATCAAAGGAAGTATTCTCAATCTATTCGTTTGGCAAGGGACATTAGTTTTCTTAACCAAAACTTTATATATGGACACATAATTAGATAGCATGAATTGATATTTTAGATAACATTCGATAAACATTAATAGTCAAAGCAGATCTTAATGTACTAAGGAGAATCGTACGATCTTCAATGGTGGATCCAGGGAAATGACTCAATGTTTAAACAAATATTTTGGCATGGTAATAAAGTTCTTCAGTTAAATTTTTCAAGCATTTTAAAATCTCTTATGCATACATTGTCTTACAAGCTGCTTTTCATGCACTCACAAACAATTTTTGGACTGGTCTGAAACTATTTTGGGTTTACAAAAATCTCATTCCCTTACAACTTCAGACTGGTCTGAGTTTATTTGTGTTGGTTCAGCATTTGGAATGAGTTGTGACTGGTCTGAGATGATATTCATACTAGTCTTGTGTAAACAAACAAACAAAAAATATTGTATGGAGATTGGTATAGCTTCATAGCAGTCCATGTTCGTGCTGGTTTCTTGTAATCACCACCCAAGTGTTGAACAACTTCCATTATTCCTAAGACCTCAACAACCCCTAGACTTCTAGGCTTTAGCTTCCATAATTTTAAAAGATGGTAAAACTATATTTGAATCAATGTTAAATGTTTATGTCAAAAAGTGTCAAGTGTCACAGTTTTGGGGACTGTACAGTAACTTGTTATGTACTGTAGCGGACTTCTTTTGCTGTTGGTAAATGTTTTCTTTTAATTTTCTAGGTTGGTTTTGACATCAACACTAATTCCATAGAAGACCCAAATAGTCCTTTTCCAACAGCAGTCTCCCTGTGTCTTGATGGAGTGCAGAATGCCATGAGAAACCCTTTCTGGATGGTTAAGTTTTGGACATTTCCATACCAGGAGAAGGTCAAAAAATCAATTCGTTACCTCCGACAGTTTGCCAAGGAAGTGATTGGCAAAAGGTTGGAAGCCTTAAGGCAGGGTGGAAATCAACACAATGACATATTGGCCCATATTCTGGGCATGGCTGAGAAGAACTCTGATTATTCCATGAAAAAAATGGTAGATGACTTTGGAACTTTCTTCATTGCTGGGCAGGAAACAACATCCAATCAGCTGTCATTTACATTGTTTGAAATTCTAACACATCCAAACATGGAAAACAGGTAACATATGAGATCATGTAGGAAAAGTTAGGACCTCTGACCAAATATAAATAAATGTCAAGTTCCTTGTTCATCAGGCTAGTTGTCAACACTTTCACAATATACAAGTGTGAGTTTACATACCTTAGTAGTCAACTTTGTTGTCTTATTTGTACTTTAGAATCTTGGAAGAGTTGGAGGAAGTCCTTGATTCTAAGAATTTTGTGGAGTATGAAGACCTCAGTAAGCTACAGTACCTTGGCATGACACTCAAAGAGAGTCTCCGCATGCACCCACCCATTCCCGGCACACAGCGGATGCTGTTGCAGCAAGAAACATTAGGTGGTTATGTTATACCAGCAAACACACCTATAAATGTATCCTACTTCATCATGCACAACAGCCCAAATTTCTGGGAAAACCCTGAAGTCTTTGATCCTGAGAGATTTTCAGCTGAAAAGAAAGAAACTAAACCAATTGCAAGTTCACAGTTTCTTCCCTTTTCTGCTGGGCCACGGACATGTATTGGCAAGACATTGGCAGAGTTTGAAGCCAAGGTTATTATGGCTCGTCTGTTGCAAGAATTCAAGCTGGAACTCATTCCTGATCAGAGTTTATCAATCATGGAACAGCTAACCATTAAACCAAGAGAGGGAGTTATGTGTACTATTACAAAAAGATAGCTACAACATTATAACAAAACTATGCCATAAATTCTAGCAGCCAAGCACTGAACAGTGGTTGAAGTTGACTGATTGATTGACAGCAAGTTTTCAAGAAGTAGTCAAAGGAGGTTTTCATTTATTATGGGGGGATGCACGTGGGTTGGCAAAATTTTGAGCCTTGCAATTGGCTACCAAACATTTCATAACCCCCTCTGTGGAGAGTAAAAATTTCATAACCCCCTCTACAACATCCAAGACTTCAGGCATAACCCTCATGGTTCTGATAACATAATACCCCCAGCAAGACTTCAAGATAACATACCCCTCACAGTTTTCCTGACCCCCCCCCCCCCACACACACACACACACACACACTGTAATAAACAAAAGCTCCCTATTATACAAAGGCAAGGCTATGAAAATGAAGAAACATAGATGATATGATTGAGCAAAAACTGTGATGATGGATATTAACATTGATTGACAATAAGCAATTATTGGATGAAGTTGAGCAAGATATTGTAAATAGTCTTGTTTCGCATTCCATAGTTACCGCTGTAATCCTTGACCACGGATTCATTTGTACAGGCTTAGCCTCATTTATAAGTAAGTTATTCATAGATACTAGTGAAAGTCCATGGAATTGAAAAGTGTTTGTATTGTTTCAAGTTGTACATTTTTTGCATTGCTGTTGGTATTTATGAATAATTTGCTCTTAAACGAGGCTAAGCCTGTACAAATGAATCCATGGTCAAGGATTACAGCGGTAATTGTGGAATGCAAAACAGGACTATTGAGAGATCTGTGTTATCTGCCAAAGCCATATACATTTTGAAAATTTAGGGAATTTATTTTTAGGAATCTGTTTTTTATATGTGTGATTAAAACTTGGACTTTTAACTCAACATGATAAATCTGTTGTCTGCACATTTTTCAGCAGACAATACATTTACCATGTCAAGTTCACAGGATATTGAGGATTTCCTTTATGTTGTTAGCCAATTATTGGCAAAGAAGTTCAGCAAGAAAGTTTGTTGTGAACTTCTGAAGTACAAGTTGTGCTTCAGAATTTCCAAACCAAATTTAGAACCAACTTGTCAAAAGTTATGTGAAATGTAATGTAATATTTTCTGGGACTATAGTCTAGATTATATTCACATTTTTTATTTAATAGAAATTTTGATATACTATCAAGCTTGAAGGACTAGATCAGACATGGTTAATGGCCATCTCCTTTCGTAACAAGTGAAAAATACTTTTGCATTTTTGCAATAATATAAAGATATAAATTTTCCAATCAACTTGTGTCACTTTTAGAAATTTATGAGTGCAAACAAAGGTAGTTACTGTTTTATTAGTCTAAATATTTAATATAACAATAGCTATTTTAGAATAAAGATTAGAATTAGAAAAAATTATATAACTCTTAAATACTAGAATTTACAGCATCCTTGATCTATCTAAAAAAATATGTTCAAAATTTATTTCAAATTCTAGACAAATATGTGCATCAAAACAAACACGTGTAAAATAATAAAACCATCAAATAAAAAAAAAATGTTACTGGTATGATTGTATATAATGTCCCAGCATGTTTATATTACATTTACAGAGACATAGCCAATCAGCAATCAGTAAGCATGTTATATCTCAAGTATTTTATAATAGATTGACGGGTGAAATGCTATCACTGACTCTATAAAAATGGGCTATATATCCCCTTTATGCCACAGGGTACAGTTGTACTGAGTTTGCCTTATTTCAAAGATAATTATTCAAGCCTGCAAATAATTTTTTCTCTAAGACCCAGGTCAAATGTCGAACTTCATGCGAGCTGAACTCATTGAAAACAATGGATAATAAGGCAGTCTTCTTTGATGTCTAGTTAGGTTCAGCTCATGTGAAGTTCAACGTTTGACCTAGGCCTAAGCTTGTCATTTGCAAGGCCAGGTACAAGGTTTGACCTGATGTGCAGCTGGTCTGGTCGGACAAAAAGATTTTCCCACTTTGAAGATTTGATAAACAATCATGTCTGGCCAGTCCGAGCATTCGCAGTCAAATGTTTGCTGACCTGTGCTAATTTGCAGACTTGATTATTTGTGAATGTCACTCACCTTTCGGATATAGCAGCTATGTTCTACACTGAAACAGTACACGTTTGCTCAGCACTTCAGAAACAAAAACAAAGGTTTTTATTCTCATGCAAATAAATATACATAGCTGCAGCATGAGAAAGGTCTACGCATTTCAACAATATTATTAAAAACTTACCTTCAAGGGGGAGAAAGGTTAGCTAGTTTATCAACTACCTTATTATAAACTGACCTTATTAGTCTTGAAAGTTATTAGATGGGACTATCTTGTTTCAATATGGCAACACACATCATTCTTAGCTACAATCCATTGTTCTTGTATCTGGTTACTCTTATTTTAAGTTTTAGATCTCCTTTTAACTTTGCACCACACACCATCCTTAGGCCTCACAGTTAACGTTTCCTCATATTTCATGGTACAATCTGGTGACAACAGTGTCAGCTCATACTCTTGATAAAGACGAGCCATTATAACTTTAGATTCAAACTGTGCAAGTGTCTTACCAATGCAGGTTCTTGGACCCATAGAAAAGGGGAAATAGATATCACTAGATATGTTGGACTTTGACGGTGAAAACCTATCAGGATCAAACACATCTGGGTTCTCCCAGACGTCTTTATATCTCTGGATGACATAATCACTCAAAACTACTCCTGTACCTCCAGGGATGGTATATCCACCTAGTTCAATGTCATTATGGGTAAAGCGTGACATCCCAGTAATAGGAGGATGGAGTCGTAGGCTTTCTTTGAGTGTCTGTCCAAGGTATTGAAGTTTACCCAAATCTTCATAGTCAACGAACTGTCGCCCTTCTAACACTTGATGAACTTCATCTACAATCCTGTAGTAATTTGGATAACCCTATTGATTAATTTCTTAAAATGAAGGGCAATGAAACAATCAAGCATAAAAAACAAACAGAATTACTACTAAGTAAAAATCCTCTAATGGACGTCACCGATGGGCCCCTCTAGTCATCACATGGTGTAATTTGTACTACATTGTGTTACATCACAAAAATGTTCAGACATTGTTTCCTGCTATACAAATGCACTAGCTTTTGAACAAATTTTCAACATGTTTTGATCAGTTTTTCTTCTTAAAAACAGCAAGGACATTTTGAATTAGGGTTAAATAATAAGACTTTGCTTATTTAGAGAGACAAATTTATAAATCGTAATTTTTTCAAAAGTTAGTACACTTGTATGGCAGTCAGAGTCAACAATGTCTGAACTTTTTTACAATTTATACCACGTGAGGGCCAATCAGTCAATTGGATGGGAAGGGATGGATGGATAGGAAAGTATGAAATGAATAAAAGGGATAGAATGAATGAAGAGTTGGATGAAAATGAAACCAATGAATGAATGGATGCATGGATGCATGGCCAGGTGCAATGTCTGGAAAAAGTAACAACTTGACAAAAAGTAAAACTCTTGAAGAAATGTCAGAGGATATCTGAACTATCGTCCATACCATCAGGATGTCTACTCAACAGTTACAGTCAAAACAGCTTTAGAGCAGTTCTCCACTCAAATTTTGATTGGGTTCTTCAGCCATTGCTGTGAATAGGTAGAAAAACTCCACAGAAAGGCCAGTATAAAGTTTGTGTTCATTTTCCATCAAAATTCAAGTAGAGAATTAATTTTGAAGTTTGAATAATCAACTCAATATTTGAATAATGAAACCATAAATGGAGTCTAAGTGAGTTCACTTGAGCCTTTTTTACTGTGAATTTTATTCTTTTCATATAGATTTCAAAGAATGAGAAGTAAATTTAGCAGCCCCTTACCTCTGCTCAATTTCCTTTTTCTTCCCTACTTCATAAACAGTGAATGCTAGCTGGTTTGATGTAGTTTCTTGGCCTGTAATAAATATCCATCCAGAATAAATATTCATGTCATTGCAAGACAGTGCAAGATAGTGCAAGACAATCTGAGCTAGTGCAAGACAATGAAAAATAGTGCAATGCAATGCAAACTAGCTTGTACTGTCTTGCACTAGTTTGCATTGCACTGTCTTGCACTAGCTCACATTGTCTTGTACCATCTTGCACTGTCTTGCATTTTGTTGTCTTGCATTAGCTTGTGTTGTCTTGCACTACCTTACATTGTCCTCCACTACCTTAAATTGTCTTGCATTACCTTACATTGCCTTGCATTACCTTACATTGTCTTGCATTACCTTACATTGTCTTGCATTAACACGCACTTTCTTGCATTAGCTTGCATTGTCCTGCTCTAGTGCAAGACAGTGCAAGACAGTGCAAACTAGTGCAAGACAGTGCAAGATAGTGCAAGACAGTGCATTATCTTTCATTTTCTTACACTATCTTGCACTGTCTTGCACTATCTTGCATTGTCTTGCACTAGAGCAGGAAGTGCAAGATAGTGCAAGACAATGTGGCAAGACAATACAAGCTAGTCCAAGACAATGTGATCTAGTGTAAGACAATTCACATTAATTTTCAAAATTTCAAACCTCAAAATTTCTTTTTGTACTTGTTGTCCTTACATGTCGTAACACTACCAACTGTCAAAAATTAAACAGCGTGACATTTTTTTACAAGCTCCATGATAATGTTGTCCGTTTATGTCATGTTGAAAGTTGAGCATCGCATTGCGTACCAACACCGCCAATAAGTATCAAGTGTCAGTATAACGTAATGCAATCAACTTAGCCTAATGCTTTGACCAGATGGTCCCAGTCCTTGTTGGTGCTGGCTTTCCTGTGCCAGTAGAAAAGTCCTAGATCATTCATCATATTATTAAGAGAATTAATATTTGTCAAGAACTTAGGCATGATTGCATGTTTGTGAAAGCCAATTAAATCACTATATTTATTTAAGTAGTGAACTGTTAAAAAATCAAGTTCAATTACCCTGAACAATAACAGCTTCTATATTACCTGCAATAAAAAATGTCAAGAAATCATCCACCAACTCTTCCATAGTGACATTACTCTTGACCATCAGTACAATATGCTGTAGTATATCATTAGGTGTATCTTTCCCTTCCTGGATGTCTTGGATTCTTCCCTCAATAACCTTCTTGCCGTATTCTCTAAGGAATTTGGCTGCATTGATTGCTTTCCATTGGAATGGATACATGAATACATTGAATCTCCAGAGCATGTCTTTAAAGCTCTCTTGCATGCCTTTTAGTACCAAGTAGTTGGCCAACAGAAAAGGACACTTTTTATCTTGGACAGCATTTAAATCCACATTAAAAGCAACCTGGAAATAGAAAACATACAGTCAAAGGTGTGGCTGGTAGAAATAGAGGGCCAAATAAATTCATGCAGGGGAAAATTGGAGGTATCAAAAATGTTTGCGCAATCATTTTTGCTTGAACTACAGCATCCATGGCCTGTCCCAAGCCCTATGAGAAAGGAGGAGGATTGGGTATAGGGCTAGTGACCCTGCCCCATAAAAACCAAATTGCTACAGAAACGCATTGATATTTGTTTAAAAGTGTTTGTGTGTGTGTGTGTAGTGGGGGGGGGGGATAGGGGGGAAAGTCAGTATACAGTGCTTACTGTAAAGAGGGACAACAATTCTTCTGCAGTAAGAGGAGGGACTCCTCCTCTAAAACACATTTCACATGCGTGGGCAATGATACAACAAATCATTAGTCATATAACTGTAGCAGTACTGCAATTTACCAGAATGGTAACTACACATTGTGATTGGATGATTCACCCAAAACCAATGAGAAGCCATTTCAGTGTTACTGTATACATGGTTCGTACAGAAATTCAAGGGGAAAATTCCAGAACATTTCAAGTACTTTTCAATTACTTTTTGGGGGTTCTCAAGGACTATTTTCGAGTTTATTTTATAATGAAAGTTCCTGAAAACCAAGGAACCACAAGTAAGCCATCTTGAAAATTACCCCAAAACAAACTGGGAACTAGAGAAACTAATCCCCATTGTTTTCTGCCATTTTAAAAATAGTGAGAAGAGAAGGGCCTGATACGAAGTTTTTGTCACAAGAAATGACTGATGACTAAGATTTATCTTGTTTTGGAGCTGACTAAGGATTATGCCAACAGCACCAAACAAAATCCAAGGTCAAATTGGACTATTCAAGGAGACACTGAAAAAATTCAAGGACTTTTCAAGGACAAAAATCAAATTTTCGAAATTCAAGAATTATTCAAGGACTCAACCCATTTTCAAGGACTTTTCAAGGCTTGTGCGAACCATGTGTATACCATATAGTAGTGCTGTAAGGCAGCACCATATTTCCCACTCATACGAAAACTGCTCTAATGCCTGGTCCCTTTTAGTGATACTTCATGTTTACTAACAAACAAATTGTTATGTTAATGTGCCAACCAGCAGTAAAACTTTTCACAAGTTGCTTTGTTTCAACAGCCAATCGTTCGCTGGTTGGCACATGAATGATAAAAGCCTACGTCACATGAAGCAGGGGCGGATCCAGCTATGGGGTGCAGGAGGTGCGCACCCCCCCTGAGATGAGCGATTTACGGTCAATTATGCCTTTATTATTATCTATTTTTGATGCTCAAGTCCCGAACATAAATGGTGCACCCCTCCCTGAAAAAATTCCTGGATCCGCCCCTGTGAAGTATCGCTATAAATGGTAGTTACCTTGCCAATAACATCTAAAGTTACTCTAGAAAACTCCTCTGCAAGATCCACCTCAACATTACCATCTGCAAACTCCCCAATTCTCTCAATAAATTTGTCGCAAATAGAATTAAAAGCAGGCATCAAGTTCATGAGATATTTTCGATGGAAAGCTGGGTTCAGCATCATTCGCTTACGCTGCCAAATCTCATGATCGCATTCGGTAAGGATCCCTCTTCCTGCTGCTCTCTCGCCAAACACGGAAGAAATATTTTTGTAAGAGCGTTGGGATTTTGGTAAATTTAGAGTTATAAGAGCCTTTTTCGTCACTTCTGGGCTGACGGCTGGGACAAACGGAATGTGAAACGCCCAAACGACGAACACTGGACCATGGACATAAGACCAGTCTTGGACAATCTGGTGAAAAGTCTTTCCCTTCCGTCGTTCTCCTCTTATATGAGGAACATTTCCGAGATAAAAGTTGTTCAACTTTGGACCAGGAAGATGTTTGTATTTACGACGAATGTAGAATAAATAGATGGTAAAGGCTATAAAAGCCACCACAAGGAAAGTTAATACACCGAGGACCGCATATCCTACAAGAATAAGAAGCCACATAATCTAAATGCATGAGAAAGAAACTTGGAAGAACAAGTAGTTTCTTTTATAAAATACTACACCATGACGTCAGTGGGTGGGCTGCCATTTTGAATAACTAACCACAGGAGGCCCATGCTAAGTAACTTTTTACCCTTTACAGCACAGGCAGCCCAAGCTATGTTACTTAAAAATTGACAAAAAATAATAATAATAATAATAATAATAATAATAATAATAAATAAAAATAAAAGTTATGAATTTTTCTTGCAAATGAGTTTTCTTATTATATAACTTACCGTTATGTTACTTCTTTGATGTTTTGGGCTATTTGTAACATAACGGTAAGTTATATAAGACAACTCATTTGCAAGAAAAATTCTGAACTTTTATTTATTTTTATTTTTTTAAATTTTTTTGTCAACGTCCAAGTACATTGCTTGGGCTGCCTGTGTTTACAGTAGTGTGACTACTTCAACCGACACTAGAGAAAAACGTCTGCGCATGCGTGCATTTTAGCACGTTTCCAAGAATTCAAGAAGAGTTTCTTTGTGAAAAGAAATGTTCGTTTTCTCCAAGTATACAAAAAATTTCGCTGGTATACTTTTGTGGGACCAAGATGTCATATAAATAAAGAACATATGTAAGAATTAGCCTTAAGTTTTAAGAACTGACCTTAAGTTTTGGCATTTTGTGAAG
>WUAP02155953.1:0-10362 GCA_015163945.2 Stichodactyla helianthus
GTTTATGCAAATCAGGACGAATCTGTATCAGATATAGACTCCTCCACGCTTATGATTTTCTATTGTTTTGGCCTCATGCACCTAAAGGCTACAGGATCTCTTTGTAATATAAAAGCCCTTTGAATATAAAAAAGAATACAATTTTCCATTCAATATCTATTTTCCTTGCTGAGATATTTCATATTGAAGTTTGAAATTGATGACATCACACGACTCCAGGAGAAATGAAACCACAAAATAATATCTTCCTGAAAACTAGCTCAAATCAGTTGAAACTTTTCACATATAATGTACCAGAGATGATAAACATTTTGAGGTGTTTTATAGTGTTGCCATGGAAACTACTTAGTAACCAGGCTCCTCAAGAAAACAGTAACAAGCATCAATTTCTGGCTTTGTTAACTAAACTTCTATTGAAAATCTAATGTACAGTACAAATTAGTGAATTAGAAAAATGAAGTTTTGATCTATACCGCAGCTCGTAAAAATAAGGATTTTGTTTTTTCTTGAGAGGAGCCTGGGTACTAAGTAGTTTCCATAGCAACAAAAAAAACATCAAAATGCTTGCTATCCCTGGTACATTATATGTGAAAAGTTTCAACTGATTTGAGCTAGGCCTCTTTACTTTGGTTGGTAATGTTTTGCCATTTCAGATCACGTGTCATTCCCTTAATTAAGTTGTGTTTCTTCGTTTCTCAGAAATGCTTGAGAAGATACATTAATATGTATCAGCCTCAAAGAATCTTATTCTTGAGAGGATGACACAAGGTCTGAAATGGGAAATGCTAAAGCCAAATTAAAGAGGTCTGTCATTGGGACAGTGGTAATTCAAAAGAAATGGAGCATATTGGCATAGTCTCACATTTTATTTTTCACTATACTGTGTAGGGACTCATAAGAAGGGGCTGTAGGTAGGTGGGGCATTCCTTAATACATTGTATACCCCATCCTTGCCAGTAAGCAAACTACTTTTTCACAATACGAAGAGTGTGAAATAAATTAAATATGCATGATTCTTGCTAGTACATTACATAATGTACCATATTTTTCATTTGCATGCTTTCATTGTTTCTTCAAGCACTTTTTTCTTTCTTTTCTTTTGCTGACTTGATGCTGTTTTCTTTGGAGTAACTTGTTCGCCTGTCAACTCTTGATATCTTTCTATTGTGCTTTCACAAATGATGGTTATAAATTCCTCATCTTCAGTTCCAAATATGATCTCCATGTTTAAGTCTTTGAGAATTTCAGGCCTAACTTCTGTTGCAAACTTGATGCGACTTTCTAGGAACTTCACTGATTTCAACAAACAAGTCGAATAATCTGCAATACCATCTACAGTCATGCCTTCAATAGAAAGTAAAAACTCTACTTTAGCCTGTAGGTCATTTTCTGTGGAGACAAAAAAGTCCTTAGCTGTTAAGATATTTGCAATCTGCTCATTTTGAAAATTATATTTTTGCAGGGTCTTGATATTCTGCTCTAAATTCATTTCTTTGCCCTGAAAAAAGAAATACTTCTGTAAAAGCAGGTATAATTGTCTTGGAGTTTTCAGAATCCCCTTCAGTAGTTCTACACGCTCCTCAAAAACTCTCCTGTCAAAATGTAGAAACACTTCTGATTTGGAGACAATCATTTTCTGAATCAATTCAGTTTCAAAAAGAAGTGGTCTACCAGTGAAAAATTCAAGAGCTTGGTAAAGTTTGTCAACGTTTGCTCCAAAAAATGCTGGGTTGCTCAAGACCATGAGGCATGGAGAAACTTGAATCTCCTGAAGAAACTTTGCAACTTCTTTGAAGTTGTCTCCCAAAACAGCTTGTTCCCTAACACCATCAAATGGCTGCATCAATAAGCGAAGGGCAAATTCATGTTGGTCTACCTGTCTAAAATCAGAAATGTGTGACACATCACCGACATGAACCTCATCAAATTCACAACAAGATAACAGCAACTGAATTGTTTTTAGTGCATGGTCTGATATAGGGTATACTATTATCAATGGGTTATTGTCAATAGCTTGGCCAATGACCTCATTTGTAATACCAATACTCTGAAGGCGTTGCACATTTTTTTCCAAAGTCTTACTATCAACACCAAAAATATATGGAGCTTTAATGAAAAACTTGGCAATATTGCATCCTAAACTGTTTAGCAAGTCACCAATGACTTTGATATCCGTAGTAGATAAGGTTAAATGCGAGGGAAGGTCAGTAGCTATCAATAAGGCATCTTTTCCTTGTATGCCAATAGATTCCAGCATGGACAATCTTTCTTCAATTTGTTGTCTAGTGAAGCCCAAAATTTGAGGACGGCTGCTTTGTAGAATCGACGACACACCTCCCTTCCTATTAGCCTTCGTCCAAGATTTTGGAATCTTACTTTGGTCATCAAATGCTCCCGAAGACTTCGCTTCAAAATCTTTGACAAACTCAATTAAAGAATTCGTGTCCGTGGTTCTTTCATTCTGCATGTTTGATTCTGGAATATTCACCAAATCACAACCGTTTTCTGAACTGTAATGTCGTCCAAACAGCGTATTTGCAGCGTATCTTTTAAGATTTCTAAATAGTTTATTGGATATCACGTTGCCCTGTCTAATGGCGCTCATGATGTCTGATTCATTGGCACTAGGCACTAGAAACAGAAGTCCTCATCTCCGGCAGCCATCTTGTAACACGTGTGGACGTGAGGTACTGAAACTGACCGGAAGTAAAATGCGCCAAGATTGCACCATCACAAAAAAATATTTCCTTAACTTATCTCTCAATTTTTTAAGAAAATCAAATTAAAAAAACAGCTATCTTTTTAGTTTAGGAAAAGAGCAAACGAATAGCGGTTTTTATATTTTATCAAGAAAGAAAAAAATTAAGAAATTCTCCCGGCATCTTGGAAAGGTGCGCGCGCAGTATAGACCACATGGTCGCGGGAGCCATATTGAATCTTCCGGTAATTTCGAAATTCCTTAGTCGGTGAATTTTAGTGGCCTTAACGATGGCTGGTATAAACAGAAACAACCAACAAACCCAAGACAAACTCACACGTATTGCCATCGTCGCGTCCGATAAATGTAAACCCAAAAGATGTCGACAAGAATGTAAAAAATACTGTCCGGTGGTACGAATGGGTAAGTGTTTTACTCGATAAAAATTGACTTGGAATCAAAGAACACGTAATCACTTTGCGATCCTTCTTCCTCGTGTTTTTGTTCTTATCATTTCCATGCCAAACTTTTAATTTCTACGTTTTGTATAGGTAAATTGTGTATTGAGGTTACACCAGACTCAAAAATTGCTTCCATTTCTGAAACCCTTTGTATTGGTTGTGGTATTTGTGCTAAGGTAAGATAGTAATGCCTCAAAAGATTTGTAAGTTATTGTAAATTAAAATAATCACATGGCGAACTTTCCTTTTTTTATTTATTAGCACAGAAATTGACTCAAGTTCCCAGACCCCACTCATCCCCTAGGGCGACTTCTGACCCAAGATGACCCCCTAGACAACCCCCTAGACCATGCACCCCTCCCCTAGTCCTCAGGATTGCTTCATTCCCTGGATTATCTATCCTAAACATTTATGTTCCATAGCTTGCACCCCCCCAGGATTGAAATGAGGCCCTAGACCACCGCCTTCCCAATCTCCAGTATGGATTCAGTCCAATTCCCCAGTCCCAGCTATGGAACAATATTATAAAATTAATGTTCCATAACTAGTATCCCCCTTCCTCCCTGGTTTGACACAAGTCATCAGACCAAACTTTTCCAACATTAAAATTCCTTAGCTAGTATTCCAAAGAATATTTTAAATTTATTTTTATGACCATCCATTTTAAGCATTGATGTCCACTGGCAATCCATTAGACTGACACAAGCCAGCAGAACACATTTCCCCCTATTAATAATGGTAATTGAACTTCGTGTCTTGCAATTTGGTCTGAAATCAATTGTGTGATTTCGAAATTGCACGACAGCATAGCGGGAGTGCAATTTGTTAATCACAAGTTTGATTTCAGACCAAAATTGTTCAACACGAAGTTCAATTACCACTTGATTATATCCATTTTGAAATCACTATGATGGACAGTTGTTTATTTCTGCATCTTTGAGGAGAATTTTATCATCAACAAAGAGCTGTAAATTTAATCCATTTTTAGTAAAATTTAGCCAAAAAACCTGTCCTTCACCCAGAAAATCCCCTTCAAATTTTTTTCCTTGTGCTTAAATTGGCTTCTTTTTTGTGATCTAATTCATCAAATGCCATTTTTTCTGCAATTTCATTGACTCTTCATTGTAATGGAAAACTCAAAATGGTGCAATTCTCGCACTGCTGAGAGCCAATCAGATTGCAGGATTTAGTAGTGATTTCAAAACGGACATAATCATTCATTTATTTTATTACACATATCCTACCTTACTTTCCATCCCTAAATTAGTCTCCCTTGCAGCTTTCTTAGTGTTGTTATGCCACAAAGAAGTTTATGTCTATAAATAGATTAGAGCTCATAGCTGGCATTATTGTAAAAACCTGCATTAAGTGTAGGTCTCCATCCCTTAATTACTTCAGAAATGCCCATTTGAAGCCATCAACATCATCAATTTGCCAAGTAATCTGGAAAAAGAAACCACCCATCGTTATGGTGCAAATTCATTTAAGCTTCACAGGTGAGCTTGTCATCTTATTCCTCAACTTTGTTACAGTGCATTTAATATAACTTTTCCCAAGCAGATTCCAAAGTTAGTTTGGAAGTTGTGAAGTTCCCTGGCAAACTTCATTATTTCGTGGTGAAGTTTGTTTTGAATTTGCGAACTTCAATTTGAACTTGCAACTTCAATTTGAACTTGGAAACTTTGCTCGAACTGTCAGTGCAGATGGAGGTTCAAACAAGGGCTGAAGATCATGTTGAATGGCTTTCCAGCTTCAAGAAAGACCTCAAGGATAGCTCTTACCATCTAATTAAAGATAGATTGATAGGGAGTCAAATTACAACAAGGTCAAATCTTAACTGAAACTGGTGTATCAGAAAGAGATCGATAATGTTCTTGTTTGCCTTGTAACCAGAGAAATTGAGAATGAGTTGCTGCTACCTCTTCAACGCTCCAAAAAATTCGAGAGCTTGAGAAGTCTCCGAGACCCGATAAGGAGTCTACTCCTGCTCACAAAATCAGTTCAGAATTGTTTTGTGTTCGCTTTATAAACTCAACTGAACTACATAATTTTGCTGCTTATTATTTGTCTTAACCGCCAATAATTTGCACAAAGTACCCTTAGCTGCAATCAGAATGCTAAGGAGACTCTGCTCACAGGGTACAGCTTCTTATGCACTGCGTTTTGATTCCTTCAAAGTTCCCAAGTTCAAGTCGAAGTTCCAAAATTCAAATCAAAGTTCACCAATTTAAAACAAACTTTGCCATGAAATAACGAAATTCGCCGGGGAATCTCGCAACTTTTGAACTAACTTCAGAATTAGCTTGGGAAAAGTTATATTAGAGCCACTGTAAAATATATCTTAGATACATAATGTGACTATATTGTTACATGTATATAATGAATAATCTTTGTTACAGACTTCCAATTCCTCGTCCTGGTGAGGTATTAGGGCTGGTAGGCACAAATGGTATTGGAAAGTCTACAGCACTTAAAATCCTAGCAGGAAAGCAAAAGCCAAATTTAGGCAGATTTGATGTAAGTAACAGTGGTCATCAAGCATGCCTTTACATGGTAGCTTTATGTGACAAGTCGGAGCACACCAAAAATATTTCTGAATTTGGACATATTTGGTTGAATAATATCTTATCATCTGCAGCCTTTCCAAGATTCAAAAAATTACAGAGAAATTAATAGTTTCTAAGGATAATGCCCTTCCAAACCATATATATTTTTGTAATTTGTCACATTTTAGAAAAGGCTGGTGCTCTGCAATTATTTGAAGAAATAATGTCAACCAAATACACCACTTTGAAACCAGTTGAGTGTTGGGATGTCTGAATTCACATCATTTTGCAAATTGTAGTAAGAAGTCCATACCTATGAACAGATTTCATAGGGAAAAACTAAAAAAAAATTGATTGAGACTTGTATTTTACATTTTCGTTTTTAATTTCCCCTATGAAAAGCATGTAAGTATGGGCTTCTCAAAGGCATTTCATGGCCTGTGTCTTATGTTGCCACGTTGTTTGCCTCCTGAGTGGTCTCAAACTACATGGCCCGAGTATTAGCAAAGTGGTGTATTCAGGAATCTTTGATGTCTTTTAATTGCATTGGTTAAGGACACTTGTTCCCAGTGCCTTACTTGATTTGGGAAAGGCCAACGTCTCAATAATTTCCTAAATTTCAGAATCCTCCAGATTGGCAAGAAATCTTACTCTATTTCAGAGGGTCTGAATTACAGAACTACTTTACCAAGATTCTTGAGGATGACTTGAAGGTTTGTTTGCTTGTTCAAGAGATCAAGAGAAAATGAATAACACTGCTGTGAAAACAAGAAAACAACACTACTCAGAGTTTTTAACTTGAGTTGTTTTATCTGATTTTAGGCTATTATTAAGCCACAATATGTGGATCAAATCCCAAAAGCTGTGAAGGTAATAATAATAAACTTATTCATCAATAAACATGATGCATTATTATTATACTATTATATCTGGTGACTTGAACTAGGAAATCAAACAAGCACTATTTTGGGTTTATATGGTTTGTAATTTGGTTCTTTAGGGAAGTGTGCAGTCCATCCTGGATAGAAAAGATGAAACAGAAAGTCAACTAGAAATCTGTCAACAATTAGGTATGTTTGATGTTGTATTTAGGTGATGGTATCTTTGCCTTGTAAAAAAAATCTTTGCCTTATGAAGCCAAACAAACCATACAAACAAGAAATGTTAATGTTAATACTCATAGAGCTTTAAAGTATTGGCAGTTATCATGGATATCAGTGGTTGAGGTACAAATGGAACAATAAACATATTAGCCTCACCAGTTTGTTTTTAAAACAAAAGGATATCTTATATAATTGTCTCAACTTTAATAACAGTGATAATAATCATCAAAATTCTTCCTTCCTTTTTTATTCTCAATATTAATTAATTAGATGTGTTTTGTTACAAATAACCAGATTTGACGGCTGTGCGTGAACGCAATGTTGATGAACTATCTGGTGGAGAACTGCAGCGTTTTGCATGTGCTGTTGTGTGCATTCAGCAAGCTGATGTGTAAGGAATTGAATGAATATTATTATGAATAATAATTATTCATATTATCATCATCATCATCATTATTGTATATTGTCATGTTATTGATTGCTTTTACTTAATGTAAACATATTGAAGTTGGCTTATATTTATACAATGACATCTATTCCATTTAACTTAGGGATTTATTTTAGTCCTCAAAATTACATGGTTTTTAAATCTTTTGTTCAATGTTTTTATTGAGCAATTCTTATTATTATTATTGTCATTATTATTAGCTACATGTTTGATGAGCCCTCCAGTTACTTGGATGTAAAGCAGCGTCTTAATGCTGCAAAGACGATCCGCAATTTGTTGACAAATGACAAGTGAGTCTGTATCATCTGTTAATCTAAATTTTGGATATTTGTGTAAACAGAAGACCTGAAGCTTAACTGCCTCACAAGGCTAAAAACAACTGCTGATCTGTCACCAGTTATGATGACCAGCCAAAGAAATTTTAGCTCAGTCACTTATTTTCAAAGATGACTGTTCAACATGATTGGTAAGGCAAACATTTGCCTGGACATGCGCTACCATTTTGGCTAGACAATGATCAATGCCTGGCCATTCTTTTTAGTCCTGCCTCGTGCCAATCTAGCATTTTGCATAATTTTAAAATGACATTGTTTTGGATAGGTTTAGTACTTGCTACCACAGCTAACACAATTTGAAATTATTTCCAAAGGTACATTATTGTTGTTGAGCATGACTTGAGTGTATTAGACTACCTGTCTGACTACATCTGCTGTTTGTATGGAATACCTAGTGCTTATGGTGTGGTTACTATGCCTTTTAGCGTGAGAGAAGGTAAGATTCTCCTGGACCTAATGTAAGATGGGTACCGTAGGATAGAAGCACTTCATTTACAGTGCCTGCTAATGTACCATTGATCATCACATGAATCATCTAATCAAGACCTGAACACACAATGTCTTACATTTACTTTTCCTTGTAACAGATATTTGTCACAGACTTTTTTAATACTCAGTTAAGATTATTATACATTGTGTAGCAGACAGAATATAATTATTTCACAATGATTGTCTTTAGGTATCAATATTTTCTTGGATGGTTTTGTTCCAACTGAAAATTTGAGATTCAGGGAAACTTCACTGGTGTTCAAAGTGTCAGAGACAGCAGACAAGGTAGCTAATAATCAAAGATGTTTCTTTTTCAAATACAGATAAAAATGTATAAATTTGTAAAGTACTGTGGCTACAGTATCAAATGGCTTCCACTGTAGGCCAACTAGAAAATTAAAAAAAAAACTAATTCTGCTTAATCACGTTGTTGGACTTTGGAAGCCATTTCTTAAGAGTCATGGTACCTTTCTCACTCTAAAAAAATTACCTGATGTTGCAGGGGTTTTAGAATAATGAGAACTCTCTTGTCATAGGAAGAGGAAATCAAGAGAGTGCGCCGATATGCCTACCCATCGATGTACAAGCAATTAAGTAAGCTAATCAATTATTTTACACTGTAAGAAAATAGAATTTAAATCTGTTAAAAAATATCAGGTGTCATAGCTTGGAATGGTATCATGCTGCCAACATGATGAAATAAAGTAAGGAAGGTGACTGAACACTGGGTTTATTGCTAGTAAAGGAAAAAAAATTTTTTTGCTAATTTTTCATATATTTTTGAAATTTTAGAGGATTTCCAATTGAATATAGATGGAGGAGAATTCACAGATTCTGAAATTATTGTAATGTTGGGAGAAAATGGTATGGACATGTTAAAAAATATGTATCAGCTATCTTGCATCCTTGAATCTAAATGATTTGTCAATGCATGTAGATCATTTAAAAACCTATTTGTTATCTCTGTGTTATAGGCACTGGTAAAACCACATTCATCAGAATGCTTGCTGGCAAGTTGTCACCTGATAATGATGGTAGGTTTATACACTTATTTCAAAAAACGTTGTTGTGGCACCAATTGACAACTGACATTAGGAGACCACAAGGGATGCTGGTAAATTAAACTTGAATTACATTTATTCACATGAAGCACACACTCACAGACACATTCACCTGCAACTGAAGACAGCATGAAAAGTTGTACCACAGTATCAAGTGAAACCATGAATAAATTAATTACAATGAAATGTATCAGCATCTCTTGCAATCTCCTATTGTCATATTATCAATCAATTCTGTTACAACCTTTTCTGAAATAAGTGCACATTAAGCCTCAAACACACAATGCAATGTTCTGTGTAATGATGTTTGCAATGGGAAAATCATGTGTCCATCCATAAAAGTAGAGCTCATTTCTACTTCTGCGATGCTGCTAGTGATGTTATGTGCAACAGTTGCAGTGGACACACAGTATAATTTCCCCATTGCAGGCAATGTTACATCATGAACTTCAGAATACTTTTGAGCTGTTGGTATAATAGTATTGTAATGAATTCTGTCTTAGGTTTGACCAATCAAGTTTAACTCTACTTTTTTGTCAACAGAGGAAGTGCCCTTACTGAACGTCAGCTACAAACCACAGAAAATCAGTCCTAAGTCACAGGGAACAGTCCGGCAGCTGTTGCACACAAAGATCAGGGATGCATATGTTCATCCACAGTTCATTGCAGATGTAATCAAACCACTGCAGATAGAAAGTATTATGGATCAAGAGGTATGGATGGATGAGATATATGCACACGTACAGTATTCTCACTGCAGCTACAGTACTAAGAAAACTAAGAAAACTGTGAACTCCTAAAATATGTCTGGAATGTTAACCATTGTGTTCTGACCAATCACATGCAAGCATGAATTCATTTCTAAATGATTCTTGCATTTGATTATTCAGAACATGATGCTTAACATATTTTAGGTGTGAGTTTCATTGGTAATGTGGCAATACACTTATATCCAAATAAAAATATTAGATTAATAGCTATCACTATTTGCAGATTCTCAACTTATCTGGTGGTGAGTTGCAGCGTGTTGCACTTGCAATCTGTCTTGGAAAGGTAAGGCTCCTTGTGATTGGCCAATATCTTGAAATTGATGGATGTTTCAGTTAGTGACTGGTCACAAGGAAAAGAAAAAAGGACCTCGAAGGGTGGGATGAGCTCATGGGGACTGACAGTTTTTAAGCTTCCTACTAAAATTTTCAGTCCCGACGTCCTGGTCCCAGC
>WUAP02155964.1:0-10361 GCA_015163945.2 Stichodactyla helianthus
CAGCACCTTCTCCTCAGTTATTTTAAGACCCTGAGTGTTGGTCCGGCCGGGGCTTGAACCCTCGATCTCCCGCACGAAAGACCGATGCTCTACCAACTGAGCTAATCGGGTGGCGGTTTCAAGAATTAGTTATGATTGTTATGATGATGCTGCTGCATGATGATGATGGTGGTGGTGGTGGTGATGACAGTGATGATGATATCAAAGGAGTAGACTGTATCATGTAAGTAAGTTGCTGTTATGAATATGTTGCTAGTTAATTAGTTGCTAAAAGACAAAACAAAATAATTCATGTTACACACCACTGTATGTACCACAGTTGTCTTTGATGCTGTCCTCCAAGATGATTGGTAAGCCAGGAAATTCCTGAGTTTGACACAATTCTAAAACTGATGGCTGTCGATCAGGAATTAACATTATTTTAGTATTGTTTCAGATTGTTGTTACTGGTAACAAATGACAAATTATAGCTTTTCTATGAAAATTATGTTTCTTACTGCTGTCATGCTGTAATTCTTGAAACTCCAGCTTTTTCCACCATCTTTCTTGGCTGATAAAAGTCCTCCAACACCATGGCCTATAGCACAGATAGGCTCTGAAATAAAAAGGAACGATGCAACGAGAAATAGTTGCTTTGATGTATAAGGACAGCAGTTGTATTGCAACTATTTCACCCATGAAAGAATAGTATGCATAATAGTTAGAAGTAAACTCTAAACCCATTGTTTTCTTTTGTTCTTTATCAACTAGTACAAACTAAATAGTCATCTTTCTTTCATGGGTTAAATAAAATCACTCTAGATAAAGTACTTAGTCATTGCAATAAACCCATGAATAGTCAATGACTTATAGCAGTCAGATTCCAACAAAAGAAAACATAATTCTTGTCTATATTTAAGATTTGCACTCGCATACACGATGCAACATTTCCTGTAATGTTGCCTTCAACATTACTTGGAGGTAAATAGTGTCTGCCCATAAAATTAGACCTCATTTCTACTTCTACAACATCACTGGTGACATTGTGCACAACAGTTGCATGGGTGGACACACTGTGTTATTTAACCGTTATTAGTACTAAATTTCATTAGTACTAAATTTAAATGCTTTTAGAAAATATGCTCCATCTGGAATACGGTAAGTACTGTTTATCAGGTTAAAACTTACTTTTTTCCTGTATGAATATATTTAATAATTTTGCCAGTTCTTCATCGTTGACCAAGTCATGTAAAGCTCCAGGTGCATTAGGAATTAGAACAGCTGAGTATCTGAAGGCTGAGTTCAACAAACCAAAAACAAGATGAGTGGAAAACTACATGTATAATACTAGGATGCTGATAAAGCAAATTTTGTATGACTGAAAAGCTTGTGACACAAACAGGGTCATGACATGGTCAAGGCATGACAAAGGTACTGTAGACAAGCTTATGGCACTGATCATGCCTTGAGCTTTTAACTCAGTCATTACCAAATGTGCTCTAACGTGACATCAATGATGAAATTGAAAGATGCATGATGGTGACATTGGTAATAATGTTGATAGTAATTTTGATGTTAATGATGACAATAATATTGATGATGATGGTGATACTGTATTGATGAAGATGATGGTAATGTCAATGATGATGTCAATGATGATGATGATGATGAGAATCAATGGTGACAACAGTAAATGTAGTGATGATGATGTGAATGATGATGATAATGTCAATGATGATGATGATGATGATAAGAATCAGTGGTGATAAAAGTAAATGTAGTGATGATGATGACAATGATGAATGATTCCTTCATGAACATTTTAGCTATCATATATAATACCATCAACATTCTCCAGCTTTCCTGGCACAGAGAAAGGTTTGCTCCTAAACTCATTGAGCCATTTCCTGCTACTCTCATCAGTCTGTACATATTCAACCTGCTGGCCCTGAAAACAAATAGGAGATAAATTTCCTCAGGGTGGGGACACCAAGTGCTATCAAATGCCCCACATAAACCTGACCTCCCCTGATCCTTCCCTCTCGGTCTTAACATTGATAGCATTACTTTATGGTGACATGGTTGACTTACTTTGGGAGTAGCAATCTGTACATTGAAAGCTGAATGAGTTAAAGTAAATGCAGGGATGAAAGACTGAGCAGATACCCCTACAAATAAACACAATAAAGTATTCAGTTACGCTGACAAACAGCAAATAAATGTCATGACAGCGAAAGAAATGTTTTGACAACAAAATGCTCAAGCATACATAACTTGAAAGTGGAAAAGTAGCGCATAAAATGCTGGTAAAGAAAAGCAAATAAGAGTTTTAACTCATAATGCATAATTACAGCAAGTCTGAAGGTATTTTGGAAAGATCTAGCCGTACCTTGAGGAGAGGAACTACAGACAATCAAACAGTTTGGCTTCCCCGCCATCTTGGACTTCCTCCTACTCAAATATCCCTAGGGAGGGGAGGGATAGATAAACATTTTGAAAATAGTTTAATCCATTGATGAAATAAAAACACTACAAATTGAACTTCAACATTGTTTTTCTGGGTAATTAGCTTTTAATTTAACGCGTATGTATTTGAATTTTTACAAATTTTTATTTGTAAATGTTATAGCACTCTCCCTCCCGACCCTTGGGAAGAAAGTTGGCGGTCAAATGTTTCCCTTCTATGGTCCCCTGAGTGGCAGTCGTCATGAGCGAACCGTTCAAAATGGCGGCTGACTACAGGCCATAGTTTGATTGTGTACAACAAGACGTCCATTTTTCTTTGTTTCTTTATTGTTCTTATGATTTTGGCTCCACTTTAACCTCAAGAGCTTAATTCTCGACATGTTCAAGAACGAATTCCAGGTGAGAAGACTCAGTTTTGAAGTTTTGAAACCTTTTTTCAAGTTGTTGTTTTTGCGCTTGTTCGGTTTTATTTGGCAGTTTGCCTTGACAAAAGTCTATAGTTACCGGACGATTATTCAATCACCATAACCACAGGAGGTCTTTTTTTTGGTGGTTTATTATTTTATCGTCTTTTTGTCCCCTAGGGTGGCTCGTATGTCGAGGTTTTTAGCGCCCAAGGCAGAGATCCCGTATCGAAATGGCGGCTTACAGGAACAGGAATCCGTAAAATCTTCGACAAGGACGTAAAAAGTTATGTGTACGTCTTGGAAGGAGAATCTGCAACTACGAAAATGAGTTTCCCAAAAGACGAGAAACAATCTCTGTTCTTAACTCAGAAGTATCTTATTCTTCAAATTCTGGTTCCCTTGGGGCATTCATTTTCGTTTGAGCTTGGGGTCTTAGATATGGGAAATAACAAACGCAGGATTTTTTTGTCTTCAAGTAACAGAGAGATTACAGTAACACTACTCCATGCTAGATTTCCTTTAAGTATGTTACGGTTAGGGGTTTGGCTCAATCTATGCCTGGACTTGAATTCGCTGGTCGGAGAGACATTCAAAGGTCATACCTTCAAATCTATAGACAGTTTAACCATATCTGCTAATTGTCATCTGAGGAAAATATTTACAATGAAGACACAGCCTCTTGATACAACCAATGATGATGAGATATATGGTTGTGGTAATACTAACAGCAGCAACACTGAACCAATTCCCAAAGGAATGCAATTTACGACATCACCTCACCATACTCAGGTAAGTGCTAGTGGTCTGTTTCCATGGAAACATGACTATTTGTGGAGTATGAGCCTAGATTTGTGATTATGATAAAGATTTTGGCATTATAAATGACACTTTGTTTTTTGATCAAAATCTGTTTTGTAATATTTGAGCTATGGCTCTGACTCTGTAATGGGTGAAAAACAGCATGAAAAACTATTCTAAATCCACAAATATATCATAAAAAAGTCTCCATTATGGTAAAGCACTAGATAACGTCTATACTTCAAAGTAGAGAACTTTACCCTTAAAAAATTCTATTAAGAAAGTCTTATGTAACCATGGAAATACCCTCCTCAGACCCTCCCCACCCTTTGGAAATTCCAATCCCTTTCCATGGGGGAGGTATGGATATTCTCTGTTACAGACCCCTTGCAGTAATTCCCAAAGCAGTTCAATTTGGAGGACAAAGCAATGGTATATTTTCAGTCTTTGATTCTCAGGAGAATAAAATCTACTGAACATTTTGTCCTCTAAATTGAACTGCTTTGAAAATTGCTGCAAATGTTTTATACATAATATACAGTCATTTAGTTCATTTTAGTTTTTGAAATAGGAATGCCTTGGGCAATTTACTTATTTTCATTCAATGTTACCCTTAACCTTAAAGTCATGGAGACTGAAGACGACTGAAGACTCATATTTTCAATTCCTAGCAACGTTTTTTGATTGACATACTTGACTTTGATAGAATATTGGCCTTTGTTACTTCATGTGGTAGTTTCAATCCTTTTATTGGAGGTATTTTTGTGAATATGGTGTCAAGTATGTGAATTTCAAGAAAGTTGTACTATATTGCATGACTTCCAGTGACAGCTGCACACTTGCTAATTCAAAAATATTGACAGATTTTACCATATCTAGAAGTAAGCTATTAAAAACAATATCCAGAAGCCATTTCCATCTTCCATGTTGAACAGTATGCTTTCTTTCAAAGAACACAAATTTGATTATTATTTCAACGAAGATAAATCTTAATTTGACCAGAAAAATTACAAATCTTTCATGTATGTAAACTCAGGTAAGCTAAAATTGCTGTTTAAAGTTAAAGTTTAAAGTATATATATATTTTTTTAAATTCAAGGAATCAGAATGCTTTTCTTTGAGTACATGTCTATCAGATAATCTTTAAAGCTGTTATTTCTAAAACTATTAAATTAAGTTGATTGTGTTGAGAATGTATAGATTTTCTGGCAATAAAATTCTATATTATTTAGTATGACTATTGTACCTTTAGGAGAGACAAAAATTCATGAAAATAGATCAACAAAACTGGAATAATTTTTGACTTAAACTTGTGTATTTTTGTACTAAAAAACCATTTTCTTTAAGCTAGTATTACTGGCATGATAGATAAATAGTGATAACGTGTATAAATTATGTGGAACATAAATCTTTGTTTGCATGCTTAGTACCTCTCTGATCTTTTTTCTACTAGGTAATTAATTTATCAAAGCTCAGGCAGACTGACTTAAAAGCAAGAGAAGCAGCTGGCCTGCCACTTCCTTTAACTCCAGGAGTTTCTGATGTTGATACTTCTGCATCCAAACAAGATGATCAACCCATGCATATTGCTTTTGGCTCCAAAGTCGTGATTCCTAAACACGCTAGAAAATCTTCCAGAGAAGGAAAACCAGGGTCAGCATGTGGGCGGGCATCATCTAGTTCATTTAATCGAAGTAGTTCTATAACACACATCCGTTCTGGGTCTCCGGCCAATGACATTGAAAGTGGCCGAGAAAGTAGCCAGTTTACCAGTAAGGGAAAATATCAAAGATCAATGTCTGAAACCTCTGATGTTGACCAATCAAAACTTCAACTTGGTATTGATGCTACCCAATCGGCAATTCAACCAAGACCCCCAAGAACGGGATCTGGAAATAAGTCTCGGCGTCGACCTGTTAGAATACGGGGAAAGAGTGGAAATAAGACACAAAGTGCTGGTTCAAGGTCAACATCAGAAAGTGAGAAACTAGGTAATAGCACATCAAGTTATGGAAAACCTGAAGGATCGTCAACGGAAAGGAGTGAAAGAGATGATAAAGAATCAGATTCTCATTCTGAGACAATTTCAAGATCTCAAAGCGAAAGCTCTTTGAAGGCATCTGGAAATGAGAGCTCATTAGGTGAGAGCTTCAACAACCTTGATTTGAATAGTAAAGACAATCCAAGTAATGATAGGAATGAAAAGAAAAGCATAATGTTTACTTTCTCATCGAAGCCAAGGTCAGCACCAAGGTCACCAAGAAGCCGCAAACGACGGCAGAATGGATCTGTCAGCAGTCCTACTGCTGAAAGCAAACCAGATATCGAAATAACTGAACCTAAAGACAGTTTAAACCTACCTCTTACCCGTGATAGACGAGAAAGTGAGAAATCAGAATATGAAGAAGACTTTTATCGAGATTCTTCTGAGAGTTCGGATGATGATATTTTACAGAAGCTGCTGAAGAGCAGTAATCCATCACGGGCTAGTTCCAGAGGATCAAAGCACAGTCCAAGAAGTCCGAACATGCAAAATATACCTGAGCCATCACAAACACCTCATGTTCTAAGAAAAAGTATCAAAAGCAGCTTGCTCAAGGAGGTAGAGTTAATTATATACTTATACTATCAGATGGTAGAAGTAAAGTATGAATTTTTAAGGGATTATAATAATGAAATGGAGAGTAAAGAATCTTAGTCGTTCACAATGCATTGCACACCAAAATCAACTGCCAATCTGCTAGCCAATTATATTGAATCCATTTCCATCGATCTTGCTTCTAACGCATTTACCATCAAAAAACATTCATACATTGTCAGTTCATCTTTTAACACAGATATTTTAAAGTTTAGCTGCAAATCTATGGTACATAAAAAAATGATATAGGCACACAACGTATTGTGGTTGATGAGGGTTCTTTAAAGCATGGTCTACAAAAGAATATGATCAAGTGTAAAGCAAAAAACTCAAAATTGCTTTTATTAAGGGAAGGCTAGACTGAATTTTAGTGTCTCTCATAAAAAGGTATCAAAATTATTTATTGTTCATTTGCAGATTCCATCGCCAGTGATAACAAGTAAAACCTATGACTCTAAAGCCTACCAATCAATATCCAGTTCATGGAGAAACTACCAGTCAGAAGCTGGAAGCTCATGGAGATTTGATACATCTGAGAGTAGTTCATTATTAGACCAATCATTTAATAGTTCTTCTGGTGACGACAACAAACTCTTACAAAGAGTTATTAATAATGAGTTGGAAGGATCTGAGGACAGCATTGTTAATAATGATGATGGTGATTCATTAACTGATGATAGTGATGAGACCTGCAGTACCTGGAAAGCACCACCGGCAACTACTAAACATCATCGATATCAGGATGAAATGAAGGTGAGGGGGAACGGCATGGCAGATTTAGGGGTGACTGACAGCCTGTGCACACCCCTCCCCTCCTCCCAATCTTCCAAATCTTCATTTCCATGTGTGCAAGGAGGCTTAAAAACATTTTGTAGGAGCAATTTGTCTAGCCAGAACAAGTGTGATGTAGTTGTTTAGTGTGATGCTTGCTAAGCATGAGGTCTGTAGTTTGTTTTTCACTGACCTCTCACACTTGTTTCAGCCTCTCTCTATTACATGTAGCTTCATAGCTTTAAATACTTCATTGAAATGGAGCATTGATGTCAATAATCCACTTTTAGTGTGCACCATCAACTTCCATTGATACCATACACATAGCTGAAGGAGCTACTGACGTTAAATAAAAGTTACTTTATTTTACTTTAACCCCCCATCTTCTGCATTCAGCAAGTCTACCACATGTTGTAGATAATAATAATAATAATAATAATAATAATAACATTATTATTATTATTTACTGAGGATACTCCACTCATTACAATGATTTTCAGGGAGGTCCTAAAACAACTACAGTTAAAATTAACTGAGAATAAAAAATAACGCAAAGATAGGACGTTTCGGAGTCATCTTGACCCAATTCTCAAGTGATTTAATACTGAGTCTATGTCACTTAAATAAACAAATTAACACGGGAGAATGTTATTTTTTATTCTCAGTTCATTTTCTAAATCTTTGTTACTTAGAGTTAAAATTAAATACAAATAAATATATAAATAATATAAATAATAAACAAAATTATTAAAATACAACTATCAGTTAAAAAAAACAAAAATAAAAATGCTATATAATTATAAAATACTCCTACGTTTAGTCTAAAAAAATATACAAAGATTTAGCATCTCTAAGTTCTAAATCTAATTCATTATATTCTTTAATGCCATGATAAATAAGATGCTGCTTACCCCAATTGGTATGTACACGGGGGAAATGAAAATTATCTTTGATACATGTATTATAGTTGTGATGTGAGCTATTCTAATTATCTTTGTTGAAAAATTAAAATCCATCTCTCCATTTTAAACATTTATTTATATATAGTTACTAAACGATGGAACTTATGCCTGCTAGATAATGGCTTAATATCTAAAATACTTAATGCTTCAGGTGCTGAGCTACGTATTAGATGCAAGTTATGGGCTTGCTGAATGCACAAGCTGGGAGAGCGGGTGGAAAGACTTCTGCACAACTTATGGTTTATTTAATAGGTTTATAATTTGTGGTGTTTTTTTTTTTCTTAGCATCCTGGCCCTGAACCTGACATGTCTGCAACATTACCTCTTGACCCAAGAGATTACACTGATGTATTCAGTCCAGATATTGTTATGCCTAGTGAAAGAATGACCAATGGTAAGCGTGTTCAAATTTCAGAGGGCTGCAGGGAGGGGGTTAGGGTAATGTGTAGCTCCAGAAATATGAAAGTGCAAGATAGCATTTATTTTACAGTGTTTCACATTGAAAATGTCTGTTGAATTTGCACGGTATTAAATAAATAGATTATAATACATGTGCGTGCGGAGATATGGAATTTATCTTCGAGTGTTCAATTTGATATCTCACTCGTGAGATATCAAATTTGAACACGAGAAGTTAAATTCCATATCTCCAAGCGTCCATGTATTTTTCTGTTTATTATATAAACTATAGTGTTTTCAAGGATTTCTACCACTGAATACTAAAAATTTGATTGGTTGATATTTTCACATGTGAAAAATATCGTATTTTTACATGTGCTGAGATACGACATTTCTCAGTGGTAGAAATCCTTGTAAAACACTAGTTTATATAATAAATATTATTATTATTTTTAATACATTTCATTTTACCATAGTTTCTAAGTAGCACCAGAGATATTATAATCAGCTATTTAGTTTACTTCTATACCTTAATTCACTATATTATATTACACGTCAATCATTTATAACTAGCCTATTGTAATGAACTTTATTCTCATTCTTCTGAGGATGGCATAATGTAATGCTGAAACGTGTCAAGAATTAAAACAATAATCATATATCTCAAAGTTATTTTACATTTCATTTTCTTTCATTAAAGGTCGTCATCCCTCCTATTCATCACAGCTCTCTCCCACTATTAATATTATGCCTACTTTTTCTGCCGAAGATGATCAATCACATGTACCAAATACCGATGAAATGGAGCTGGACCTTTTATACGATCCTTGTCTGAACTGCTACTTTGATCCAAAAAGCCATAAGTACTATGAACTTGCATAGTTATGTTACCATGGTAACAAATTCTCACTATAGTAATAGGTAAGTAGCTTGATGACTTGTCAGTGAAAGATCACAGACCTAGCATCTTGCCTTGCCTTTTCTTTTCCCTTATTCTCCAAGAAATATGAACTTGTGTGTTTTTACATCACCATGACAGCAGACAGTTGCCATAACAACAGGTGAAGCCCCAGGAGTACATTAAATTTAGGGCAAAATTATTTATTTCTTGAAAATGTGTTACTGGATTGGAGTAGACTCTGTCACATGTTTTGCCAATTTTTAACTAAGTCTGATAATTTAAAAGAAATGCCTGCTGACTATTGAAATTTTTGTAACATTAAAAGTTCTCATACATACGTCAAACCGAAGTTTAAGTGTTATCTGAAGGTCAAAGTATTTTGATTGCACAATTAATGGTTCTCTTGGTACTCTGGATAATTAGTTAATACATGATTTATTATTTTTTAGCAACATTGCTAGGATGTGTGATAGGATGACATGCAGATTTATATAATTTATATAATGTTATCTTATTTGTAAATAAGAGTGATTAAAAAAAAAAAAGTTTAAGACGAAAAGTTTGTCATTTGTATCACTGTAAGGATTCAGTACCGTAATTTGTTATTAGTCTATATGTCCAATACACAGAAGTCTCAAATCCTTTTTCAACCATTATTGAGATGGTATTTATTTTCACCCATCCTGTAACTCATTCATTGCTTTTCCATTTGTTTATTCACCCATCCAATTGTCTCAGCAGTCAGTCAGTCATCCATCCACCCACCCACCCACTTACCCATCCATCCATTTATTTATTAAGGCATCTAAACAAACAGATTCAGGTCTCAACTTGGTTACAATGTAAAACCCTTGAACTCAAACAAAGATAAAACATGCTACCAAATAAAGTAATTCCCACCAAGGGCTTAATGTTATTTTTCTCTTTTAAATTTTGATCGGAAAAGCATGCAAATGTCACACCGGCCTTTCTGTGGAGTTTTCCTACCTATTTATGGCACTCGTTGAAGAATCCAATCAAAACGCGAGTAGAAAATAGAT
>WUAP02155975.1:0-10361 GCA_015163945.2 Stichodactyla helianthus
GGATATGACTTTACTCAATTGCGCATGTACGTGACGTAAATCCGAAGACAAAGCGACGTAATTTTTCACAGCTTCGAGGCATTCCTTGCAGTTCATTACCAAGCTATTTAAGAGCTTCCAAGCGGTCGTATCATGAGCAATGAATACTCACGCTTCCACAAATCAAAAGAGGTGATGATTTCAAAATGTCTCCCATAAAAAACAATGGAATTGGGGGGGTGACTGGTATTTAAACAACTTAAAAACCGCGTGCTCGGTCTCCATTGAATTTCAATGGAAGACCTCGCACTTGGTTTTCAATCTATATTTAGTGGCTAGTGACTTTGT
Source organism: Stichodactyla helianthus (assembly GCA_015163945.2). Taxonomy (NCBI): domain Eukaryota; kingdom Metazoa; phylum Cnidaria; class Anthozoa; order Actiniaria; family Stichodactylidae; genus Stichodactyla; species Stichodactyla helianthus. The sequence continues at coordinate 328 of WUAP02155975.1, forward strand.
ATTGTGCAAGAGAGCGCTTTCTTCTTCGAAATAAGGAACCGGCCTTGATTTAGAGGGGGAGGGGGTAGCATTTTTTAGGCTCCACAAAAAGGGGGCTAAGAGAAACAATGAGAAATTTAGGGGGGCAGTGCGAAGGCGAATTGTAAAGTATTATACCAGAAGAGAGGAGCAACATGTACAACTAAATGTTTTTAAGGGAGGAGAGGGATGGTAATATCAAAAATGATGATATGTTAATGTTTTTGTATAGACCTTTATACGACATAAACATGAAAACGAGGTCTAAGGGCCATGACTTCATTTCAAAATGAAAGACTGCGTTAATTATGGCGGACAGTGAAGTCAAAGTTTCTCTAGAATCAAATATCCCTGGATCAAAACTTTCAGATTTTCAGCGAATAGTCCATGGAAACCTTGATGGTACTGCAGCTGGCTTTATAATATCGTATTAAGCCAGTAAAGCCGTGTTTATAATCTTAATCTGAAGCAAAGTGCACGGAAAGTCAAGTAATATTCCTATTACAGTTCAGCTGTACAACATTTGTGAGATGAAAAGACATTGCTGGTTGATACTGATAGCCCTTAGGCCTCATTTTCATGTTAATATCGTAAAGATCTACCTCGTTAACTCATTCAATATAGGGGATCTTACGCTATTCTTTTTACAAAGGGGTTTCAGATGTTATTTTAGCCTTTGTACGGGGGGAGGGGGGTTATATTGCATTTAATCCTTCAATTGTACGCATTTCAGAACCACCACTCCTGATAATCATTGTACAGTCCTTAAAGATTCATATTTCACTATCAAACAGAAGTAACGATTTTCCTAAGGTTTTCTTTCCATACGTTACTATTTGGTTATATCCTCGTTTTTTTCCATTTCATCACCCTTTCTTTTATTTCTTCCTTCATATTTCAATTGCTTTTCTTTCTATCACTTTATAGGTTTGACGTTGATACACTTAATATATCTTTTATTTGACGTTTTAGGCAGAATGTCCAGGTGGTTCGTTTTTCTGGTAGTTCTGCTGGCCATTATCTGTGTTTCTGTGGAAGGTAGCTAGGGATAACATACAAGTTAATAAATCATCCACCCACTAGAAAGTACTGCTAAACGCCCTTCAATTTTGAGAGCTTTCAAAACAATACTTGAGATTGTGCGACTTCCTACAAATAGACGTCTTTACTTTGGGTGTAATGTTTACCCATTTCACACCACGTGTTATTCCCTTGGGTTTTATTTCTTTGTTAATTTCCCCCGGAAACGCTCGAGGAGATGATACGTGTGGTCCGAAAAAGTTAAGAACACTACGCCCAAACTAAAGAGCTCCATTTACCTAAAGTTATATTAGTTATCCTTCAACGTGTTTTTCTGTTTGTTTGTTTGTTTGTTTGTTTGTTTGTTTGTTTGTTTGTTTGTTTGTTTGTTTGTCTGTCTGTCTGTTTGCTTGTTTGCTTGTTTGTTTGTCTGTTTGTCTGCTTGTCTATTTGTTTGTTTTAGATCAATGCAATCCTGGTCAACACGTGTACGATAAATGCAGAAGATTATGTGTCTGTGGTAAGAACAACACCTTGACTCAATGTACTCGTCAGAGAAAGGAATTTACCACTATGTCAAGCGAAGAGCGTAGATGGTACATCCGAACAGTGAAGACTGCTTCAACTGACCCAAGGTTCGTCTATTGCCAGTACTATCGGGCCATTTCCATTAAGGCACCAGCTCTACAAATCAGTCTTTCTGTTTGTCTGCCTCTCTGCTTGTCTGCCTCTCTGCCTGTCTGTCTGTCTGTGTTAAAATAACAATAAATTTACAATAACCTTGCAATAAACCCATGAAACAGAATCTAATAGTCAATCACTGCTAGTCAAATCCCTACAAAAGAAAATAGTAGAATTAGTGTCTACTAACCTTTATTAAACTAACATTTATTTTACGGGTTTATTAGCATACCTCTAGTAAATGAATATTTAAACACTTTATCGAAAAATGACACTTAACTTTACTGACATTTCGGACGTTGGTCCACCATCGGAGTAAAACATTTTATCCTCTTTTTTTCCTCGTTATCTTTAAGATACAAAGAAGAGTACGACGCCCTGATAACCCTTCACATACAAGCGTTCATGAGTGGAATTCACAACATGGATACCTTTCTCCCCTGGCATCGCTGGTATCTTCTCCAATTAGAAAACCTACTGAGAAAAATCGACTGCAGAGTGACCTTGCCTTACTGGGACTGGAGTATCGTCTCTGGAGACCCGTGGGGGACAGATCGCGAGGATCTTTGGTACTCTGGGAGTACTGGATTCGGAGGTGATGGAGATTCTACCAAGGGTTACTGTGTAAGCACTGGGCCTTTCGCTTATAGGGAGTGGCAACTTGTACCAGCTGCCAATCCAAGTTGCCTTAGAAGGCGATTCTATGGCAATCCTCCCGATAGCGTAGCCGTAGCTGAGTTACTAGACACTGACCCTGCTAATTTTACAGACTTTGAAGTATGTCTGAGAGTTAACATCCATGACACTATTCACTGTCTTATTGGAGGTACAATGTGTTCTCTGGACGCATCCAGTGCACCTGAATTCTTCTTGCATCACGCCATGGTTGATAAGGTAAGTTTGTTGGCTGCGATAAACCAGTGCTACATTGTCGAGTTCAAAGGCCTATACACACTAAGATTTTTGCCCCAGGAGCAGGTTCGGCGGTCGTTTTGCTTATTCGTGTGTACCAAAGATTTCTTGTGTTAAAAAGGTTGAGGCAGGAGCAGAATTTTTCCCCAGGCTAATGACGCTTCCTGATATTAAACTGGTAAAAAATCAGCGAGCATGACCACATCATGCAGCAAGCTCCTTCAGCATGCTCTTTCTCTTTGATGTAAAAAATGTTCCGGGAGACTGCCCCTGGAGCAAAATCCTTAGTGTGTATGGACCTCTATTTGAAGCTGAGTATAGAACGTTTTCAGCATTTCCTAACGTAGTTCATACATAAAATTTGATTTTTCTGAGATTAAGACTGAAAAATTCCATTGTTTTGTTCTACAAATTGAACTGCTTTGAGGATGATTGCTGCAATAAGGGGGTCTAAATAGATTGTCTTCATCCAATCCCATGCTGATCTAAAGAGAATGGCGAACATGCTGGTATTAAAAAGTGATCCTCTAAAGAGACCTCGTCACAAAACCCTTCTTTTTCTTCTTTTTCTTCTTGTTCTTCTTCTTGTTCTTCTTCTTCTACCATTTACATTTTCGAGATAAAAATGGCATTTTCTTAGAACTTCATTTCAATTACAAAGACACCGACAATCTGGTTTTCTTTTCCTCTCAATTTTCTTGCTAGATTTGGGCAGACTGGCAGAGCAAGAGCGAAGAACACAAGACGGTTTACTTCAAGTCAGTTACTGAACCCATGCCAGCAGCGTATGGCGTGTTGGCTGTGGAAGTACTCGATAACAATGCTTTACCTGGCGGTATACGAGTTGGTTACCTTGAAGTGAACAATACTGAGACTGCTTCGCTTATAAAAACCCTCAGGAGTAAGTAATGTTCACTACAGAGCTGTGACTACAACCTACTTATGATTTAAGGTCGATCCATACATACTAAGGGTTTTGCTCCAGAGGCAGGCTCCCGGGTCATGTTGCACAAACTAGTACACACGAGAAACCATGCTGCAGGAGCTTGTCGCATGGTGTTGTCATGCTCGCTGATATTTAAGAAGTTTAATATCAGGGACCGTGAGCCGAAGACAAAATTCTTTTTTTCATGAAATCTTTGGTACACACGAAAGAGCAAAACGACTCTGGAGCCTGCTCCCGGAGCAAAATTCCTATTGCCTTAAAACTTTTGTTCATGCCTGAGTGAACTTGGTACCCCCCCATGCCTCAGGAGTTCCTCAATGATAACGGGTTTTGTCCAAAGGAATGGCAAAAATTCAACACGATGCCGGTATTGGAGACCGAAGATCTTGACGTTTATAGCAAAATCTATCTTTCAACTAATTCGATTTGTCGTTGTTGTTGAATTCTAGAGCTCAGTCCTAAAAAGCTACGAAAAATTCCACGCCTTGATTTCAACTTTATCAACGAAGAATCCCTCAGACTGTTCCGTGTAGATCTCGAAGACGTCATAAGAGCAAGAACAGAGGAAAAAAGATTCCGACCTAAATACGTGATGGACAGACAGAGCTTGTTAACTCATAAGGCGAGGAAGCTTGGCTTAGCAGAAGGTGACATAGCCAACGCCTTAAATGTAGAACAGCAAAAGAACTTGATCAACAGTCTGTTCAGTAATTCATATGAATAGTAACAAATAAAATGGATACCTAGTGAGTAAAATTCCTAGGAATTATAAGTCGGTGGTAATTGTAATGACTGTAATCTAGAGCTAAGTAATCTCACAACATATCTTTCCAAAAAAGTGTACACAAAATAACCATGGGGTCCAGTGGCTATTATTCTAGCTCCGAAGTTCGTATTTTTTTGACGGAAAGACGCCGAAGTTTTGCTTTTCGTCTTTCGGGCCCTCGTCCAACCAAAACCGAACATCGAGTAGAACCTCTGGAATCACAGAGTAACACAAAATAAAAACTTTACAATGAACTGAAATTAAACATTTAAGATGGCGGCAGAACTCCATTTCTCATTTTAACACCCTTATTAAACTTGTCCGCTATGCTGGTCCTTTGAACTGAATTTCTGTCGTAAGGTTGCAGATTAAAGTTCACTATGAAAGCGATTCGCATATACTCGTCCGCCATCTTTAGAAAAAGTACTGCAATGTTATGAATTTACAAAATAACACCAACATGGCGGCCGATACAACAGTAGACACTCTGTCTAAAACAAGGTCGTCGATAGCCTCGTTTTCCTTTTTGTTGTTGTTGTTATTGTGGTTGTAGTTGTGGTTGTTGTGGTAGTGTTTTTGTTGTTGTTGTTGTTGTAATTGTTGTTGTCTTGTTTTGTTTTGTTTTGTTCCAATTTATTATTGTTGTCCACGAAAGATGCATGACGTGTTAAAGACACACCTTATGTCAATCATATCGCATTTTGTGCCGAAAACACCACGATATGGACAATCTTTTACTTCAATTTTGTCTGAAATTACAGTTAAAGCATGACTCGACTTCCGGTGAAGTGGCTTATAATGAAGGCCACCAATTTTGAATTCTTGCGGAAATCCCGCGAACAAAGCACACTCGAATGGGTACTAGATACGAAGCGTTGAGGTTCTGACAGTTTTGTTAGGGACCGATCATTATATTTGTGACCTAGGGTGGGGGTACGGTTTGCATTAAGTGTGATTGGGAGTGGAATTAATCTAATGTTGGCCTAACCCTGGACGTGGTGGAAGATTTTCCACGTGAATATGAAAAAATACGTCCATAACAATAATTGCTTTCCTAAAACTCATTATATAAGTGATTCACGTCGGATGACATTTTTGATTTATTTGGGTAAGTATTAGCAATAAGAATCAATCTTCTCAAGTTTTTGTGTATAGAAAGATCGAGAAATTGTCTTCCCAAATTCAATGGCGTCAGAGAAATGGTTACAAAGGTTGCGAAATTAAGGCCTAAGAAAAACATGAAAGTCATTGAACAAATTGATTATAAATTTACGTCAAACTTGATATTCTATTCTCTAAATATTCCAGCTAGATTGGATTTTTCAGTTTTAGAGCCTGGAAGTTTTGTTGTTGTTGCTGTTCTTGCTGTTGTTGTTGTTGTTATCAATTCCAAGACTGCCGTTGCTTACTCTTTATAACCAAGGAATTTTATTTTATTTCTGTCCTTTTTGCCTTTAACTTTCGTTCTTTTTATTTTCCCCTTAATTATCGTGACAGAAAAGTTTCAGTTTTGCTCACGAAAATGAACCCAATCTTAGATATATTTCTCATGGCATTGGCAGTGGCATAGCCTTGAGGTGATGGGGGGGCGGTGGAGGAAGGATTTCACAAAATTTTGAAGAGAATGTGCATGAGGGAGTCAGTAAGGGGGGATCGCATACATTTGTCAGTAAATTTATTCGAAAATGAGGGGGGATCACTTAGGTCTCATAGGACCTAAGGGATGATCAGATAATTTTTATGGTGTCACATCAAAAATTATCCGTTCTCCGCTCCCCCTCCACCTCAGGTGATAAATAATGACTGGTCTATAGACGCTGTCCGCGATAAGACGATTTATCTAAGATCTTTTCCTACCACTCATAGAATTCTCACCTTCGGTTTTATGTCAAATGAATCGCTGTTGGTCTTTACCACCGCGAGAACCATGACGTCGAGACGTACGACACTAGTAACCTAGCAACCATCGTTTAAAAAACCTTCTGAATTTATTTGTCGAATCGTCGACAAAAGTTAGAGGCAAACAAAGTTTTCGAGAATTTCTAGATACTGACGACACGTGACAGCGAGCTCACGCACACAAATTTGATTATTTATGAAGTGAAAGGAGTCACATTTTTTGAGTTTCCAAGTCGTTCACTATACATTGTTTACTCCTTGTTAAGAAACCTTCGATTTTCTCACAGCAGAAATAATCAAAAACCAGCGATAAAACATTAACATTTTATGTTTTTTGCAACCATGTCATTTCTCTGCGTAACGAAGTTACTGTCTCAATTATTAAGTTAATTAATCGTGATACCTCAGAACTAATAACTCACGGCTTGTTTTACATTTCAATTTTTTCACAATAAATGAACCCCAGGCACTGTAGAGATTGATCATTGAGTGGAAAGCACTCAAGTGGTCAATAGCTAGAGAAGAAAATCCCTCTCGCTACAGGTGTTGCTGATCTGTGAGCGAAGCCCCGTATGCGGACGCAAAGGTAAGAGATAAAATACAGTTAAAATCTTAAGGAGGTTGGTAGAATTATCGATCTAAAGATTAGTGATAGAGTTCTTGGCACTGTGCGTGATAAGGTATTGGTCTTGAAGCATCTCCGAGATTAAGGAATAGTTAGAACTGAAAGAACATTCAAAGCGTAACATTTACTTCGAAATATTTTAAGTAGCCAGGATGATAAGAGCCAAGTTCCCGACTCCACTTATGAGAAAGATTAATTATTTTCCACGAGTTTATAGAAGATAGTTCTAATTTGGTGTCTTCCATTCTAGCTGTCTTACCTTCGAATCGTGAGACAACTTAAAGGCTTGGGCTGCTATTTGTCTTCTTTTTCGACTGAAGAACTTTAGGTTCATGATAAATTCAGCTGTCAAAAGTTTATTATGAAAATGAAAAGTTTGCGCAGTTCAGAGTCTGTCGTCAGTACTACCCATACCCATGGGAAGATGGCGTGTCCTGTGCTAGTTCATCGCATCTCACTGTGGTCGTGGGTTCAATACTCAAACGCACTGTCATGAGAGTAGAGTGTTTGTTGGTTCCCTCCTGCGCTTGGAAGGTATAATTTCTTGTTGGTTCTCCGGTTTCCTCCTTCCCTCCGCAAAAACCAACTTCTAAATTCCAATTAGATCTATTGTAGCGTCGGCAGATTCAACATGAGCTCGGAAGATAGAACTATTAATTTTTTCCCAAAGTTTTAACCAGGGCGGTTTTATAAACTCTCCAAACCAGAGCGAAGATATGACTGCGTTTCTGTACGAATCAAAAAATAAAGCCCAAGTATTTTATCCACAGTCACGATATATATTTAAAGTGATAAAGCAAAAGAAATAGATAATTTAGGAATAATTAATTTTTAATAATGGAATGGGGAAAAAGAAAAAAAGAAAGGAAGGAAGGAAGGAAAAACAGGAAAAAAAGGAATTGCATGGATTAAAATTCCAGGGAAAATTAACTAAATAAATAAAATATGCCAAATCATTTAGTATATGTTGGCATAGCATTTGCTTAATGGCAATCAATGGGTTGCATAGCAACACTAATTGCTAAATGCTTCCTGATGATGTTACGTTTATGAGTTTACGAGAAAAATCCCAGGCTTGTAAATTACTCATTCATCATTACTAAGGGGGCACATTCTTTTGTAAAGTAATGATGAATATTTTACCATCTGACTAAACAGAATTAAAGAATTATAGTATTTCCTAAGACTTCATTTCTATAGGCCCAATCCACAGCTTGGGCGTATTTGCTTCAATTTCAGACCACGTGTCACATTTCCCTTGGGTATTGATTCTTTGTTTCTCGGTAGCGCTTGAGAAGATACATTAATATGTATTAGCCGAAAACAAAGAATCGTATTCTCAAGGGAATGACACATGGTCTGAAATGGGAAAACAGTATGCCCAAGTAAATTTGGTCTATTAGTTACCTTTTTTTGTCTCGGTCCATTTTCTTTTCTCTAACTTTGCATTTCTTTCCCTTCCATTTCGTTTATTTCCTTTCTTTCTATTAATTTGTATTGACGAGGACGTTCTTAATTTATCTTTTATCTGATGTTTTAGACAGAATGTCCAGGTGGTTCATTTTTTTGGTGGCTCTGCTTGCCATAATCTGTGTGTCTGTTGAAGGAAGAGGTATACTACAAGTTAATAAATCACCCACCCACTAGTTTAACAAACCAGAATGAAACACAGCGTATCCTCCCGGTCTTTCCGCCCCTCCCGGCCTTTCCCCCTCGTCCCGCGTCGCCGGTAACGCCGCGCGCAACAGTTAAACAGGTGGACACGGCGATTTCCCCGTTGCAAGGTCGAAGGCAACGTCGCATCGCGTGTTCGAGCCTTTAGGTTAACATCCAATGTACTTGTCTATGTGATTTATTTTGTGAGGTCGTCGTAGGCGATGTTATCCTGGTCGAAAAGTGTACGATAAATGCAGAAGATTATGTGTCTGTGGTACGGACAACACCTTGACTCAATGTACTCGTCTTAGAAAAGAATTCACCACGATGACAAACAGAGAGCGTAGACGGTACATCCGAACAGTGAAGACTGCTTCAACTGACCCAAGGTTCGTCTATTGCCAATACTATTTGTCTGTCTGTCCTTATGCTAATACGTCACGCTATGTCAATCAATCTTTCTGTAATTGGTGGGTTTCAAACAGCTGATGCATCTCATTATCTGCCTCAAATGGCGGTCAACCATTCACTACCTTGTACTCTCAACCAGAGAATATTCTCTTGAAAATTTTCAGCTGATCAAAATTCCAGCGAGATTATTGGGAATGACGTCAGATGAAAACCACCAGTAGACCCATTGCATCAATAGACCATGAAGCAGTCCAATTTGGAGATGGTCTTAGAACTTAACCGGTCATTTTGTATTATCATGAACCAAGTGGTGAGGGCTTTAATAATATTTACAGAGTATTATTTTATTATTTTTTTAAGATTTAAAGGAGAGTACGACGCTCTGATAACCCTGCACATAAAGATGTTTATGAGTGGAATTCACGAAATGAAGCATTTTCTCACCTGGCATCGCTGGTATCTTCTCCAGTTAGAAAACTTACTAAGAAGAGTTAACTGCAGAGTGACCTTGCCTTACTGGGACTGGAGTATTGCCTCTGGTGACCCGTGGGGGACCGGACCAGAGGATCTTTGGTACTCTGGAAGCACTGGATTCGGAGGTAATGGAGATTCCACCAATGGCTACTGTGTAAACAGTGGGCCTTTCGCTGTCGGTGCCTGGCAACTCGTACCAGCTGCCAATCCAAGTTGCCTTAGAAGGCGATTCTATGGCTATCCTCCCGATAGCGTAGCCGTAGCTGAGTTATTGGACATTGATCCTGCTAATTTTACAGAATTTGAAGTGTCTCTTAGGGTTAACTTCCACGACACTATTCACTGTCTTATTGGAGGTGCTATGTGTTCTCTGGATTCATCCAGTGCACCTGAATTCTTCTTGCATCACGCCATGGTTGATAAGGTAAGTTTATTGCCGGCTGCGATTCGAGCTCATTGAATTTGACTATAGAGCGTATTCAGCCATGCAAGACACGGCGGCCATGATCTGTTACAAACAAAAGGACCTTATAATTAGAAATATTTAGAATTATTATATGGCACGCGCTACTTCCGGTAAAATCGTGCGCTCTGATTGGTTCCTTGGCGGGCATTATTTTCCCGTA
>WUAP02155986.1:0-10360 GCA_015163945.2 Stichodactyla helianthus
TTCAGTAATGCATTCCGTTTGAAAATATTATTCCACTATTTGACCACTTTTAACGTATTCGCATACTTTTATGCACGCTAAACTAACACATTTAGATGAGAAGCTGTCTGGTTTTACCAAATTTGGCGAGTAATAGCTCGTTTGTCAGCAAAATCCCGTGCTAAAAAGTATGCGAATACGTTGAAAGGGGTCATACTTTTGTGCGTCGCGCTGTAAATAATTGAATAATATTTTCAAACGAATGCATTCCTGAAAACGAATAATGGTTTAATATTCGAATAATAAATTTATTAATCCAGTCTAGGGGGGGTACGCTTCAGCTAGTTTGACTGTAATGAAAACCACTCTATTTTGGTTATATTGAGCAACGCTGGGATGCCTGTGTTTCGAGCAAAAGAATCGGAAAGATATCGGAACATCATCGGATAGTCATCGAGAAACAACAAGAAACACCAGAGAAAAGGAAAATGGCTGAGTGCAATTTGTGGGAAGACAGAGATGTTCGCTTCGATATCACCTTACAGTGAGTGCATTTTACAGTTTCGGCGTTCTTTTGTGGATACTGATTGATATTCCTTTCGTTTTGTTCCAGGCAAATGCAGTTGAGATCAGGAGAGGTGAGTTCAAAATGGCGTTCTTATTTCCCTTGACAACGGTTTCTAATCGTTCTGCTTCTTGCTTGAAAAAGCCATATTACTACCTATTACTACTATTTATTCATATTAAAAGTTTCTGCTTACGCTTATAATTCAGCAACAGGGTTTGACGTTTGAATTCTGTACACAAATCAGCGATACTTCTTTGAAGCTAAATTTCTGTAAGTAAGTTAAGACTTAAGACTTACTTTGTTTTCAGATTTTGATCGACAAACTCGATTCTGTAGAAGATACTAAAGGCAATAATGGAGACAGAGGTATGTATATGGTTAATTAACACAACTGGAGGAATAAAACTATCTTCCACTCTGAAGTAAATGAAAAAGAATTTTGTTCAAACCCTCGTTCCTTTCATGCATTGAGCTTACATGCACGCTTAAGTATTAAGCTTACATGTCAAATTGAAAGTAAGCTTACTGAAAACTGATCTTCTAAGTAATCACATATAAACTGGAGCATAAAAATATCACTAAGAACAGTTTTTCAAAGTACAAATATAAATTATCATCATTTGTCCTAAAGATGAGAGATGAGTGATACTACGAATCTAATGCACCTGTCAATGTTAAGGCAGTAGGGGTGGAGGGGCACTGGGCCTATAGTAGGTATTTGACTTGATGTGCTATCCCATGTACTGGGATTTTGACTGAACACTTGCCCTTGTTTGAAAACAAACAGGAAAAATTTCACCACATTTGAATAATCATTTTAGCCCTAGGAACGTGAATTTGACTGAAAATTTCCTAAAAGATCTATCTACACAGTATCAAATCCCATCATATGCCCAGCCTTCCCCCTGGCTGGCTAATAATTTGAAGGTGCATAAGAAAATAAAACCATGAAAAGTCAGAAATGTTGGCTGTCAGTGATTAAAATAAATTAATTCTCTTGGAGGTTTTTGTGGCATTGAGAGTCAGGTGGTCTGCAAAATTGAGGAGTTATGTTATCTTAAGACAGCTTGGGAGAAGGGGTTATTAAGTTGCAAAGGTGTCAGGCTGAATGTATGTCTGAATTCTTGGAGGTTGTGAGGGTGCAGTGGAATGTGGGGGTGGGGGGTGGGGGCTATGAATGTTCTACTCTCCACAGAGGGGCTAATAAAGTGTTTGGTAGCCAGGGTCCAAAATTTGGCCACCCTCCTCCCCCTCCCTTCAAGCCATACTAAATGAAAGCCTCTTATAAGTACAAACTTGATTATACTATAAATCAATACGATTTGACTCAATCTTGTACACAATGTATCTCAATATCAACTTAATCACCGTCCTATATACTTAACTCTCTTTGCTGTATGTTTTTGTAGCTAAACTTTAAAAGGCTGGGGTCTAACACGAAAACCTCATGGTTCATTTCGATTGTAGGCTCTTAATGTTACTTTCTAACTTATTTATTATATCATAATATTCCTTTATACCGGTATGCTTTTTCTAACTATCATTTGTAACAAAATTGTGAGCAAAATAAACTTCTATTGTATTGTATTGTATAACTTTCCCTTTGTAGGAAGGTTGATGGTCACTAATTTGAGATTGATCTGGCATTCCCAAAGTATGCCAAGAGTTAACCTCTGTAAGTAGACTCTAAGAGTTGTTTTAACAATATGTATTTAACTGAGGTGGATCCTTAGAGTTTTCGGTAGTTCCAGCCAATAGGGCATAGTATGGCTAATGCAGGCTCACACATTGATACCCAATAGGCCAACCATATTAAACTTCATGAGTTTAGGATTCAATTTTAATGAAGCTGATCACATATAGGGTTACCATGGTAACACTATGTCAGCTATGACAAAGGCCATTCTTTTCATTAAAAAATTAAAAACTCAAGTTTTCCACAGTGAATTTTTTAAAAACTTTTCATGATGAAAGTCCATTAACTTACCTTTCATTTGACACATGCTAAAACATTTGGTACTACAGAATTTCAAATAATGCGAAATCTTGATTTTGCCAAATAAAAAAATTCCACAGTACCGAATTTCTAAATATTTTGACATTCGTTTAACCGTTATATGATAAAAAATGTAGTTTTTGAGTTATTTCAGAAAAAAGATAACACTTACGAACAATATTTTCATGACATCATCAAAATAAAAGTTCTTCAAGTTCCAGTTCTGCACATGCTATGTGCACAATTAACCTCGCATGCATGTCCAAAAACTATTTGGAGCCACCTTAAGGTGGGTGACTTACTTTAGCAAAAAGTAATTTTAGAAAAATTTCTTAGATAGCTATTTTATATAGAATTTCAGTCTCTCATCAAGGAAAATACAGAGAGTGACCAAGAAAAATAGGGAGACTGCTTGCAGTCTAGTATTTAACATAATTATTATACAGTAGGACACTAAGAGTCCATACAATTTTGGTTGATGTATAAATGTAATCATATAACACTTAACACAATGGCTTTATGATTAGATGCTTTTCCAAATTCACTTGTTATGATCATGAAATATTGAATGGTTTTAAGTCAAGGGTTGGCCTTGATAATACAATCAAGTTCAGTCTCTATTAGAAACATTGTTTTGTGATCATCCAATCATGGTAAATTCAGGAAAGGTCTATTTTTTTCCTTGCAAATTATTCAATCATAACCCTTAGTGTTAATTAATTGCTTGCTCAGATTTAAGGTAAAATGTACAACATGTACTGTACATCCAAACAAACTAGGCCTCTTTTTGAAAATCATTTCATTAACAACTCATTTCGATGTCTAAACATATTGATTTTTGATACTTCTTGGGTATAGTAAAGATCATAACCTTTTGAAATGTGTTTAAGAGACTTAATTTTTTTGATATGTTTAGCTGTAGGTTATGGTGCTGTAGTCAACATCTCTACAAGAACAGCTCATTCTGTAAGTATAATTTAAGTGACATTCAGAAACTTGAATTTACAACTAAAACAGGTAGACTGTGTGCTATTTATATTGTAAAGTAAGGATTAATATTCACCTGATTCCCACTTTATTTGTTGCACAATGTTAGGAGAAGTCAGTGTTACTAAAACTAAATTCTGTGATGTTTATTAAATTTCATATTATTTGTTATTTATTGTTCTTTTATTAGAAACTAAGAGGCCAGACAGAGGCATTATATATATTAACAAGATGTAACAACACAAGATTTGAATTTATTTTCACCAACTTGGTAAATTTATTGATTACTATGATTGTGGATTAATTAGGTTGAGCTACAGGTCACAGCACTTACTGACACTGCACTGAATACAACATCTATTGGGGCATAAAATGACTGTAGCATTAGTTGACTGTCCACCCTATCAAAATTATTTGAAAACAGTCAGGGTATGACAGTTGTCTGTAACAACGTTATTATTTTTAGAGATATAAATTTTCCCCCTTTAAACTGCATAACTACCATCATTGGCTAATGGATTCTCAGATTATTTTGTTTTGGAAATTTGAAAGATTAGAAAGCTCCATAAATATTTGTTTCACTATGACCTCAAAGTCCCAGGCAGTTCCTCCCCTTTGGGAAGTACAAACAATTACTGTTCAACATGCACTAACTGTGGCCACCCACCTCTGCCATGTACTTATTTTTATAAGTTCAAGTTAGTTAATCAGATAGCAAGTATTCTTCTGACATACCACACGAACTCACCCCTGTCATGAGAGTACAATCCTTGCTATCTGTTTGTCTTTACTTGTAAAATACATTGGGGGACCATGGTAGTGCACACTACACAAGGTACTAAGGATGCTAAATTTAAAAAGTATTTCCTGCAAAATTAGTGCTTTGAAATTATCCATAAATGAATTTCAGGTTTTGACTTGTGAATGCTCAGTCTGGCCAGACATTATCATTCTATCAAATTTTCAAAGTGGGAAATTTTTTTTGTCCAACCACACCAGCTGCATATCAAGTCAAACCTTGTCCCTAACCTGACGTATGACAGGTTAAATACTTGCAGACTTGTTGTCTATATACTAATCATTTCATTTCATTTGTGGTAGGGAGAATGTGGCCTGATCAAATACCTCAAATGTTTATAGAATGATATTTTTGACTTCTATTTCATTTATTAATTAACTGTTTTAACTTGTTTATTTAGGTTTCTGGAAGTCCAAGGTTGTTCACTACAGTAATATCAGTGTACAGGTAAGGCATGTTTATTCTTGTATAAAAAAAATTATTGATCATCAAAGAAAAGGTATGCTTAGAAATCATTTACTTGCAATGGAATCCTTGTTGCTGTTCAAAGATATGTGCCTACAAGAAATAAAATACTTATTCCGTGTTTTCACAAAACTTACCAAAACTGAGGCATGTTTGGGAGAATTTGAGAGCTGATCAGTCCAAACATGAGACATAGTGGAGTTTGGACCTGCTTGAAAATTCTCCCAAATGTGCCGAGAGTTTCATAAGTGTTTGAAAACACAGAAGAAGTATTTCATTTCTTTTATAAAATAATTACATATTCTATGATGTTGACAGGCTAATAAAACACAGCTATTTAGCCAATCAGAGTGCATGTAGTATCTAAATTATTTTATGAAAAAGAGTTGAAACCAAAAAATTTAGAAATAATAATTACTAACCAACCTCTTTACTTTGGGCATAATGTTTTCCCATTTCAGATGATGTGTCATTCTCTTGGGAATAAGATTCTTTCTTTAAGGTTCATACATATTAACATGTCTTCTTAAACATTTCTGTGAAACAACGAGATAAAATCCTAGGGAATGACACATGATCAGATATAGGAAAGCATTATGCCCAAAGTAAAGAAGTCTGATTTTAAATGATGAAACAAAATCAGCAACAACTACAGTAACAAAACAATACATGCCAACTGTTCCATGATTGCTTTTTATCTCTCTTGTATTACTTCAGAGCTTATGAATCTTCAAAGCTTTACAGAGATCTTAAACTTAGAGGAGCCTTGATACTGAACAAGCAGTTGAGACTGCTACCTTTGGAACAGGTTTATGACAAAGTATGTAGTATTTTACTATATCATGCCTGAGTGCTCTGAATCTTGCTAATTCTTTATCTTTTACCTGTTCCAGATAAATGGAGTTTGGAATCTGTCAAGTGATCAGGTGAATTAATTGGACACCTTACCAAACCACTCACTGACACCTTACAAAGCCACTCACACATTGAAACTTTATCAGCCTTGCTGTTACTACCAGGAGGCTAGTCACTTATAAGTATGTTTTTGTTATTTTACTAAGGGTAACCTTGGTACGTTTTACATCACAAATGTTCGTTTGGTGTGGCATGCCAACATGAATGACACATTCAACGTCAGTATTCCTTATCTACAAATGGTAAGTCATCTGAAGCATGGTTAATGGGAGGAACAGCTACTAATGATGATGGGGGAAGGGGGGGCAATACAGTCTCTATGGTATTATGTTACCCTCCCAATCTATTAGATTAGTATATTAGATCTTAGGGGCCTGTTTTGCATCATTTTTTTCCATCTGACATGCTAGGTAAACAATAACATTTTTTCCATTCCTTGTCAGAAAACTGTTAGAATCCGTGACTCTAAGTTTGGCTTAGCACTTGTCGTGGAAACATCACAGCAGGTAATTATATAATGGACTATGATTGCTTTTATTTACTTTACCCCCTGGTTTGGGATATTCAGAATGTCCTGGAGCAATGGCATTAAATTTACTAATAAGAATGTGATGTCTACTGGGATGAGAATGCTCCAGTAATCTGACAGTATTCAAACAGATATATTTTATAGCTCACATAAACCTGTAATCTGTTTTTAGAGTGGAGGATACGTGTTAGGCTTTCGCATTGATCCAGTGGAAAAGTTACAAGAAGCTGTCAAGGAAATACAGAGTTTGCAAAAGGTAAGTCCCTCTTCTAGCGATTGAAGTGCGAGGAGGGAAAACAAGGATTGACTCAAAAACTAGCAAAACAAAAGACAGTAAAACAAAAGGAGAAAGCAAACCACGTAACACCAAAAACAAAAGGACTATACAAGATAAGAACGGATTAAATTAGAGGTTCAAAAAGGGTTGATAGAAAGATCACTTAATGTATGTTTTTTATTTCTAGATATTTTATTTGTCTTCAAGATCATCTATGATGATACTGATAGTTATCACAATGTAGATTGACGATAATAATGACGATATGATGATGATGATGATGATGATGATGATGATGGTGATAGTGATAGTGTGTAGAATAAATTGTGGTATTAAATTGAGAATACCAGACATTTTCCAATAAGCCTTTTGCACTAACAAGTCACGTGATCACAACCGGTGTAACTGTTGTGCGCGACGTTGCCGGCAACGTCGCAGAAATAGAAACAAGTTCTACTTTGCGATATCGTGCGCAAAGCTTGCAAAGGTGAACACACGGTGGGATTTCCCAGTTGCAAGAGACGTCACAGGGAACGTGGCATCGTGTGTCCGAGCCTTAAAACCCGGCAAAAACCATATTAGGATTTGTATGGAAAAATGAGCTGGACGGCGAGTCTTGCTGTCCAGCCTTTTGAGCTGAAACCTCACCATCTTACTAATCTCTTGAGAAACACTACCCTCACAAGAAGAAAATAATGAATTAATTTAATGTTATTTTTGGTCAGGTGTATAGTGCAAGTCCCATCTTTGGCGTTGAATTCGAAACTGAAGATAAGGTAACTGATTCTTCCACACCTAGTTTGTATTTTATGTATCAAGAGATCAAGAATCAAGATCAAGAAGAGCACTATTTTAGAACAGATTTCGTATGACTGTGAAAAGCTCGCGGCACGATCGGTGCCGTAGGCATGCCTTGCCGTGTCCGTGATGTTTTCTAAAATTTTGACGTACCTTGCCTTGCCTAATGGCCGTTTCACGAACGTGTTCGTGCCGCGAGCATTTTACAGTCATCCGAAATCTGCTCTAAACCCCGCCGGCCTGGATGTATGTCCTAGCTAGTCAGTTCCCTACCTATTCTGCTGCTCACAGATTTTCCTCGATCGCGGATGATCGAATAGATATTTTTTTCAAGGTTGCGCACTCCAAATCTACGATGGACGGCCCACGATACCACAACAGGAGCTTTATGATGAGAATTACCATACATTTTCATGACACTTCTAAAAATAATTGTTCTCCACTTTGAATATAAAGCTTGCTCTTTAATTTTACTGAATTTGCATGCATTTTTCAGTCTCTGGCTCCTTAAGTTTGGATTCGCGCGCAAATTTCAGAAAAAGATACAGTGACTGTGTACGGTTACGGCAGTGCGCGAAACTATTGATCGCCAGACTTTTTTTTTTTTTTTTTTTCAATCGCAGGAAATACCCAATATATAATTTTCATTTTTTTATTTTATTTTTATTTTTGCGTTGTTCAACAGCCTCAATCCCTGGAGGAGGTGACAGTGGATCCCGTGCAGGATGATATAGAGATCGTTAACGAAGGCAGTACTGATGCTTTTGCTGTGAGTACTTGGATTTCCCATCTATAGAATTTTACATTTAGAATTCAATCCCTTAGGGGAAACAGATTCTGTTGTCCTGCCATCCAAGATGGCTGCCGTCACGTGTTCGTGCAAAACCTCTGTTAGGTTCCATGTACACTTTGGCTCTAACAGTACCATTGGTAAACTTGCATATTGCTATACTCCGTGTAATGTCACGAATTTTGAAGTGAAAATGAAAATTTATTCAACTACAATAATTATATAACTTTTATTGCCATATTTTTTACCTCTAAAACTATATCATAAGAATCTAATAGATATATATATATTTATAGGTGGGGGGGGGGGGGGGGGGTAAATAAGTTAATAGCCGTATGTGTAAAGTCACTAGTAGAATTTAGAAGAGATAAAAGATTCAAAATAATGCAATATTAAAAGTTGCACAAATTACTGATTACTATTATTTTCTAATAAACTTGACAAATCGCATTTCCTTATTCTGAATTTAAATGAGTTTATACTAGGCGACGCTCTCAGATCACTAGGTAACTTTGACCTTATATGGTCCCAGATATCTGAGAGAGTGTTTTACCAAAAGTAACAGTGTCAAATCTGGGAATGATTAAATCATTGTTTCTAAGAGAATATCGCACGTTCTTGATACTAAAAAGCTCATTTATAGTACTAGGTGAGGCCCCATGTTTAACTTTGTACATTAAAATAGCGATGTCTGTAAGCGACGATTAAGGCATTTTGGTCGCTTAAGTAAATTCTTCATAAGATTCTGAAAAAGATTTATAAACTGCTCTCAGTGCTCGCTCCTGAATGCGCTCTAATTTTCTATTATCTGAGGCCCTTGCAAAAATGCCATACTGAATGACAGTAAGTTAGATATGGAAGTATGGATGACTTATAAATAGTTAGCTTAGCCTTGCAAGGAATTCAAAATTGCGAAGTCTCATAAGGACTGCTACATTTTGACTAGCTTTATTATTCCCTGTTTACTGCTAATAATACTACAGTTTAAATTTAAATTTTTATCCCTTTAAACGAATAAACAAATGAATCGATTGACATTTCTTTTAAACTAAATGTGTTTTTTCGGTGGACAGCGTTAATGACATTGACTGTATACACCAAATTGAAAAAACATTGTCGTGTTCAAAAGATTAAGTCATAGAAGGTAAGACCGAAAGGGGTTATGGTTAAGGTCCATATTATATGTATAGGATATTGTTTATTGTTACAACTCTCGAACATTGCTTCGAATTCTCGAAGAAACCAATATTCGAGAATTACAGATATACTCAACGCATATTTTGGGCCTCATGAACTATTTACCGAGAATCCCCCTCGGTCTTACCTTCGATGATTAAACCTTCTGAACCCGACAACGTTTTTTCAATTTGGTGTATACAATTTTAAGTTATAAAATTACAAAACGTCATGCTTAAAATTAAAGGAGAAGAGAAGAACAAATGGAGATTACGAATGTAAATTAATTCTAAGTGTGCAGAGGTGGTTAAAGTAGTGTAAACCTTCAAGTTAGCCACATCTAAAGTGCAATTATTTATTAGAATGTGAAAGCAGCGGAGAATAGAGCGACCGCATACCCAAACGAACAAACTTGTTTCTCGCGTTCAAGGTTTTAAATGGGACAACCATTGGATTAGGTCTTTTTTATTTTCTCATTTCACTTATTATTTTTCAGGCCTATTTTGCAGATGGGGACAAGGTTAGTTCAAAATGTGTTTGTTCCCTTGGAAAAGCATATTCAACAGACGTTTTCCGAGATGCGCGAGCGCTTTCATCAAATATTGCGGGTGGATTTGAAAACGAGGCAATGTATTTCCAGGGCTCGTTAAGAGAAATATAGTCTTACATAAAGTATTTTATTTTCAAGTCAATTATATGCTCCAAAATATTCCGAAATTCAGTACAATTTGAATTACGCAATCGCTAAGCAAAAACCTCCATATTATTTTCCAAATATTGTAAAAAGACTTTCATGTAATTTCCTTTTACGATGTAATCGTCCAAACTCTCCTTTCGATGCAAAAATAGTTTCCTTATTTTATAGTCGCTAATTTTGCAGTTTTGCCTGAATTGCCTCGTTTTCAAGTCCACCCGCGGCATTTGATGAAAGCGCTCGCGCTTCTCGGAAAAAGCACAGGGAGTCCAAGCAATGAATCTGACATGAATTAGAAAAAAAAATGTTTAGAATATGAAAAATAAAATTTCAACCTTCTAAAATTGTTTGTGTCTTCTTTATTTAACCTCTAGAATGGATTAAAAT